>QJNU01000203.1:0-84270 GCA_004154915.1 Monosporascus ibericus
CAACCACAACGCCATAAATCAATTTAAACTAGTCGGATTCTTCTTCGCTAGAGGTATCTACAGCTTCTTCACAAGTGCGCGCATTATGTCCGGGCTTGCCGTAAACGCCACACTTCCGTTCTTTCGTTTTAACCCTCTTACGACGATTACCTTCAGCCGTTGTTAGCTGGGATTTTTTACCATCCCTTTCTTTCTTGGCCAGAAGAACTTATCCTTCTTATATAATAAATGTTCCTTTTTTTTAAAAACGTTTATTTTTAATCTTTCGGCGTTTATTAAAAAAATAATTCGTTTTGCGTAATTAGGCGGTTTTTTCCCGAAAAAGCGTAATTTTATACAAAAATAACAAATTACTTTTAGTTAAAAGATTAACCGATTTAACCATTTTTGTCGGCGAGCTGCCTTAGTAATTTCTGATTTTTTTTTATAAGTAACGTTTTTATTTTATTATTTCTTAAATATTTTTAAAGATTTTTACGGGAAAGGAAAAAATAAAACCGGCGGAAGTAAGCGGCAAGACGGTCGGCGTAGGTATAACTAAAGGAATTTTTAATTCGGAAAGGACGTTATTAAAATTAAATAAAACAAACTTAATTTTTATAAATCCAATTTTGATATTATCGGACGTTATAATAACTTTAAACGCGTTATAAAAGCCGATAAAAAAAATCTTTTTTTACAATATAGGTATAATAACGTTATATTAAATTTTCGATATAAAACGAATAAATACGTTTTAAAACGGAAAAATAAAATACGTTAAAAAGTTAAAATTAATAGAAAAAAAAAAGTATATAAAAAATAATAATATCGTTATTTGCGTAATATTTTTTGAATTCTATTAAATAATAACTTTCGTAACCGTCGAAAATAAAAAGGCGCTTCGTTTTTTTCGTACGCGTTCGAATATATTTATCGAAATACTGGATTTATTTTAAACTTAATTCGTTCGTTATCTAATTATTATAATTAATATTAACTTTTTAATCGGTTAATAATAAAATATCGTAATATTAAAAATTAAAATAAGTTTTTTTTATTAAAATAATAAATAATAATATAACTTAATTTTGCAAATTAATAATTTATATAATTATAACTTATTCCCGATTATTTTATTACGTTTATTTAGATTTTTTACGTTTTTCGGTATTTATAATTATTATACCGTAAATTATTAAAAGTTTTATTAAAAAATCCGTTTCGTTAAAGTTATAAATATCCTTTTTTGCAATACCGTATTTTGCGATTATAACCCGAAAAAAAATAAATTATTTATAAAATACTTTAAATTTTCGTATAATACTTTTTAATAATTAATTTTTCGATTTAAATACGTTTTAAATTTGTTTTGCCGTCGTATAAATTTCGACGCCTAATTAACCTTAACGCGTTCCGCGATACGTTAAGTAAGTAATAAATTTGCCATATTTTTAACGTATTAAAACCGGATAGAAAACGCTTACGTATTTAGGTTAAGGATTTGGTCGATAATCGATTTTTTTTCGGTCGGAATTAAATTTCGTAAATTGGGAATAATATCGGTTTAGACGCGTTTGTTGTTAATTTGCGACCTTAAGGTAATAAATAGGACGTTATAAATAAAATTAAGTTTTTTATAATTAAGTTTCGGGGTTTTTCTTTTTAGCTTAAACGGCTAAGTTTATTCTCGCTTCTTTTATAAATCGTTCCATATTATGGTTATTAAGAAACAAATAATTAAAGTTAGATAATTAAAACGTTGGAAAAAGTGTACCGCGAGGTGGTATGTACCGCGAGGTGGTGTGAGACGTTATCCGTATTTTTATTATAACGTACCACACAAGCGAACGGTCCACACAAGCGAGCGGACCAAAATTTCCCACTTTGCAACAACAAATCCAAATAACTCAACCACAACACGTTAAATAAACTCAAATCAATTGTATTCTTTGTCGCTAACCGTATATATAGCTCTAGGACAAATGCACACATCATATCAAGGGTTGTTGCGGACGTATATTACCATTTCCTCCTGCCAACCCGTATGCGACAACCACTTCTAATAGCTATTAACAGCATTTCTTTTTGCTACCACCTTTTCTGCCGACCGAAAAACGTGTTTATCCCGTATAATAAGTATTCTTTTTTATTGGAATTCTTTGTTTTAATAATTTTGTATACATAAGGTCGAATTGTTGTTCCAACAAGTCCTGCAATACCGCGACACGCCCTTCCGACGCGCCCTAAAACAAAGCCCTACAGCCTTGCCCCGCAGCCTTGTAACGTGTCTTTCAACAAGCCGTATAGCCTTCCATTTTGCGAATATCTTTCACGTATTAAAGCCGAATAAAAAACGCTCGCGTATATAGGTTGCGAATTCGGTCGGGAATAGGTATCTAGTCGGTCGGCTTTAATTCTTACGGAATGAAGGTAATATTGGTTCGGACGCGTTCGGGATTAATCGGTCGCATATAGGTTGGCAGGAAGGAATGGCAATATAGCGTCCGCAACAAGCCTTGATATAATGTGTGCATTTGTCCTAGAGCTCTATATACGGTTAGCGACAAAGAATACAATTGATTTGAGTTTATTTGACGTGTTGTGGTTGAGTTATTTGGATTTGTTGTTGCAAAGTGGGAAATTTTGGTCCGCTCGCTTGTGTGGACCATTCGCTTGTGTGGTACGTTATAATAAGAAATAAGAGAATTTTGTAAATCGGTTAACGATTACGAAAATACTATCGTAATGTATGCCCGTAACTGTATCTTTTGATAATGGAAGTTTGGTAATAAAATCGAAAGCAATTAAATCCTATGGTTATTTTGCGATTAGTAATAGCTGTAATTTTTCGTATGGCCTGTATCGTCGAGTTTTTGCCTTATTACATATATGGTATTATTGTCGTACTTTTTTTATTATTAACTGTATTTTAGGAAAATAATAAGTACGTTATGATCGTTTTAAGGTTTTATAAATTCCTAGGTGTCCGTATAATTAATGTTCGTATATGTTTCGTATTAATGTTTCCTTATATTCTTTTAGGATTTATATTTTTTTATTCTTTAGTTTTTAAGTAGGTTATTATTATATTTTTGGATTTTCTGGTATAATTTAAAAGGTGCTGCTTTGATTATTATTATCTGTCGTAATTATAGGTATTTCTTTGGTGTGATGTCGAAGATTTGGTGGCTAACCTTAATTATTTTTTTTCGAAGTCCGGTTTTCGACTTAATGCGTTTATTTTACCGTTTTCCGATCCCTTTTAGTAGATAATAATAAAATCGTATTTTGCTAGTTTTTCGGCGTAACGTAATTAGCGTTTTCTAAGTTTTTTATTTGTAGTAAAGCGAATAAGGTTTTTATGGTTAGTATATACCTTAATTTAATAAAAGTTTCCTTTAAGGTAATGTTTGAATTTTCGGAAGGTTTTAATAATAGCTACAAATTCTGTATTAGGAATAGCGTAATTTAATTTTGCTTTTTTTAACTTATAAAAGTAGGAAGCGATAAAATATAAGTTACTTTAATTATTTCGAGATCCGGTTATTACGTTTCAAGCGTAATTCGAAATATCGATTTTAAGCTTAACTAAGCGGTTTAGGTCGTATATAATTAATATTAGCTCGTTAATAATCGCGTTTTTAATCTTTTAAAAACCGGTTTCCATTTTTATAGTTTAAAGGAATTTATTTCTTTTTTAGTTAGGTTAAATAATAAGGTAATTATTTTATTAAAGTTTCGAATAAACTTTTTATAATAATCAACGAATCCGAAAAAGGCTTATACTTTTTTGATTATAATAAGGGTTTTTTATTTCTATACTACAACGATCTTCTTAAGCTTTATTTTGATATATTTTAAGGTAATAATATGTTTTAAAAATTCTATTTTTTACGTATAGAACTAGCTTTTTTCCGTATTAATTAGTAAGTTAGCGTTTTATAAGGCTTGAAAAATTATATAAACGTATCTTATATATTTCTTTTTATCTTTCGAGTAAATGAGAATGTCGTCAAGATAACAAATAACGAAGATGTTTAAATATTTTCTAAGTATATAGCTAACTATTTGCTAAAAGGTTGCTAATGCGTTCGTAAGTCCGAAAGGTATAACGAAATACTTAAAAAGGTCGTACTTCGTTTTAAAAGCTGTTTTTTATTTATATCCCGGTTGAATACGGATTTAATTATATCTTTTTTTAAAACTTAAGCTTATAAATTAATTTGTTCCGTAAAGGCGATCTCTTATTTCGTTAATTAAAGGTAACGATATTCTGTTTTTAACCATAATATCGTTTAATTATTTATAATCGATAACTGGGCGTAATTTCCCCTTTTTTCTTAATACGAAAAATATAAGGTATCCGGCTGATAAATTAGAACGTCGTATATAACCTTTTCGAAACTTGTCTTTAAGGTATTTACGTAATACTTATAGCTTTATTTCGTTAAGGTTGTAAATTAAATAGAATCTGGTTACTGTTCCTTTTTTAAGAATTATTTTATAATTCTATTCGTTATATTCTGGTAACTTTATTTTGACGTTTTTTTTAAATAATCGTTTATACCTATAGTATTATAAAATTACGTTAATTATAGTTTCTGGTTTTAAGGGTTAATGCTGGAGGTGATCGTTTATTTTTCGTAACTTTGTTCTAATGATAACGATAATGCGTTATATTCTTTTATGGTACCTTTATTCTTTTTTATATTTTGTTTTTATTGGTGGTAAGGGTTTTATCGTATCCTTATGCCTGCATTCGTCGCCATTTTCGATCGAATATTAAGATTTTTCCATACTTTTCTTTGTCGAGTAACTATAAAATAAACTTTACCTAGCTAACTATTTAATCGATTAAGTTGTTATATTAATATAACTATTGTTTTTTTTAACGATTATATCGTAATTCCTTATTGGAACCATATCGAAATTTGTTTTTTGGTTTCGCTCGTTAACGAAGATCTTAAGATAATCGATCTCGCGGGTAATCTTTTCGTTTTTGTAAGTGAATACTTAACCTTTTACGTTTTCGGCGATGTAAGATTCCATCTTTTCCTTTTATGATAACCGAAGTTGGTTAATTATATCCGGCGTAATGTAATTACGTCCTGTTATTCTGTAATTTATAAATGCGGTAAATTAATATGTTCTAATTCGTATTTTCAGGGTAATAAGGTCGTTCTTGGCTTTTATTATCGCGTTTAAAGCTTTTTTGGGAAGCTTTTATTAGTCTTTTTAGGTTTTATTATTTTACGGCTTTCCTATAGGTGGCGTTCGTGTTTAAATTCGTTTTTAACAGCATAATATGCTTCTGGTTTTGTTAATTAAGGGCTTATAATTGTTTTATTTATTTTTCTTTTCGTCGTAAGGTAACTTTGAATAAAAGGACTTATATTTGAAATTTGTTTTTGATAATATATTTTAATTCGCGATCCTTTTATCCCTTTTATCGTGCTTAAAATTAAGCATCGTATTATCTTATTTCTTTTATTGGTTTTTTCTCGTTTTTAATTTTTCGTCGCTTATTCGGGTCGTTCGTAAATGTTAAACGGAAGTTTAAGTTGTTAATTATTTTCAAGAATGCCTTTATGATAATTTAGTAAACCCATTTTCTTTTGTTGTATAATCGTACCATCCGAAATAGCATATAAGGTTTTTATTAGGGCAGGTCCTTTTTTCGAGTTAACTTATTACTACCGTAATAATATTAACGGTATCTTTTAAAGCGGATATCCTTATGTGTTTATATTATCGTTAATCCTTAAAATACTTTCCCTTTTAATTATGGAAATCGAATCCTTAATTATATATTCGCGTAAATCCTTTTGCATATAAGGTTACTTTTTTATATATTTAAAGCAATAAGCGCGTTTATATTGGATAATATAAAGTGTTCCGTATTGGTCCGGTTATTCTGGTAGCAGGTCTTTGTTTTAACCTTGGTATTCCTTAATCCATGCGTTTAATTCTAACTGTTTATACCGCTATCGCCGTTTCTTTTAGGAACGGAAAAATAACTTATCGTTTATAAGCTCCTTTTATTTATTATGTTTTTTTAATTATTAAGCTATTATAAATTCTGTAATAAAGGTTCGTTATTTCTAAATAGCTGTTTAAACCAGCTTTTTCGCCTTTTATAATCCTTAATATGCTTTTTAAGAGGATTATAGTTGTTTTTAACTTTGATTATGTTAATTAATTTACTATTATCTTAGTTATTTCGAGGGGGCTTTTAAGGAACCGGTATCTAGGTATTTTATCGTGGTATTTTAGGTACTTTACGTTGAAAGGCTTTATGTTCTATTTTGTTATAATTAAAGCACTTAATAATGCGGGGGTTACGTTGCTGAACTACGCCTAGTTCCATAGGTCCCAATGCTATTCCATGGGATATGTTAATTTTTTGTAACGTGTTAATATTAAGGGGATACCTTGGTTTGGTATTTTTGCCGGTTCTTGGAGTGTCAAATCCTTTAAGTGTATTGCTGGTCGTCGATTTTAACTCCCATGGCGATATAATCCATCAATTTTTCGGGGCGTTTATTCTTAAATAGGTTTTTTTATACTTTCTTTTTCGGGCCGTCGAAAAACGTAACTATTAATACCTTTTGCCCCCAGTTAATCTTTAAGGCTAATTAAACGAAAAAGTTGCCGTATCCGGAAGCTGATCCTTTTTACTTTAAATCCTTAATTTTATTTTACGCTTTAAGTTTTTTCGTTTATTATTCCGAATATTTTTCTTAATTCTTCCTTAAACTTTTCGTAATCGTTATAAATAGTTATAATTTTTACGAACCTTTATTCGGGGGGGGTTGGTAACCTACTTACGAAACGTAAGTGTAAACCAGGTGGCCGCGTTTCCGGTTAACTGTCCTATAACGAACTGGACTCGAAAGGTGGGTGTTGTAAGTTTGATTGGGAAGTACTTAAAGTAAGCACGGCATTCCGTAAGGAACTGTTGTAGCTTGGTGGTGGTTCCGTCGAAAGGAGTAGGCTTAGTAGGTTTCAGAACTTCTCCGGCTTCCTTGCCGTGGGCTGTCTGAGTAGGTTATGCTGGCTGAGCTGGCTGATCCGGTTGATCGGGCTGCTTGCTGGACGACATGATGTCAGAGATATTGCTTAGAGTCTGACAACACTACTGAACAAGAGCTTGTAACGTGTGACGGCTAAAGGGTTTAACCAACTATTAAACCTAGTCGTACGGTTTATGTTAGCAGTAGTGTCGTGGAAAACTAAGTAATGGAGTAAATAATAGTTACGTGTGGTAATAGCAGATTATTAAAGGTAATCTGGGTAGCTAAGTTATATTATAAGCTGGTGATTTATCTAAACTATGGTGATAGCGAATGTATATATCCTTATTTTAACTTCAGGTACTTAAGCGGCTTAAACCCTTAAGCCCGTCGAGGCCCTTAAGTTCTCGTAACGGCTTAAGGAGCTTAAGGTGCTTGGCACATTAAGACCTTTGAGCCAGTTACGTAACCTCTTAACTTGTGGTGGGTCCAGTTTCGAAGACTCGACCGTTTGTATAGCAGCCAAGGCTGCTAGGTTATAACAGAAAGTCTGTTTTTTTTATATGTTTAGGATTTTTTTATTTCGTATGGTAGTATGTTTTTTTTACCTTTTTTTGTATTTTATATTAACCTTAATGGTGTTTATTATTGATTCGAATAGAGAAATGTAAAAGATTAGGTAAAGTTTAACCTTAGGTAATAATTTTAATTAATAGTTAATTTTTAAGACTTTTTTAATAATTTTATATAGGCTGATATATTTAAAGCTAAGTTTTTTATTTAGTTACTTTGTTTAGATGTTTTTGATAGCTAGGTAACTTATTTCTTTTTTTTATAAGGTTGGTTTTTTAACTTTTCTTGGTTATAGTATTTTTTATTTAGTTACGTACGAATTTAAATTCCGTTTGTACTTCTGTATATAATTATTTAAATTGTTTTAATATAAGGATTGTTATAACTTTAATAAGGCCTTTGCGTATATTTTTATTAGTTTTTAGTATAAAATTAAAATTAGCGTTTATTAAAGTCGTTTTAATGCTTTCGTAATAATTAATATTATAGGTAAATTAAGCGATAGGTAATATTTAAGTGTACTTATTTTGCTTATAATTAATATAATATTGTAAATAAAACTTTAATATTTGGTTAGTTTCTTTTATTTATTCGTTTATTTAAGGTTTAAAAGCGTTAAATAGTTTATGATATAGGCTTAGTTATACCATAAGTCCTTGCCAGAATTTCGAAGTAAATATTATTCCTTTATTATAACGGCCAAGGGGTTTAACCAACTACTAAACCTAGTCGTACGGTTTATGTTAGCAGTAATATCGTGGGAAACTAAACAATGGGGATAAACAATAATCACGTCTAATAATAGCAGATTATTAAAAGGTAATCTAAATAATCAAGTTATATTACAAGCTGGTAATCTCTCTAAACTATGGTAATAACAAGCGTATATATCCTTATCTTAGCTTAAAGTACTTAAACGGCTTAAACCCCTTTATTAATTAAATCCCCTTAAATCCTTTTGAGCCCTTTCGTAACTTAACTGGCTCAAAGCCCTTGGGCTAATAAGAACCATTAAGCTCTTTAAGCTAATTACGTAATATTTGAACTTAGGTCGGGGCTAAAATCCTAAAGCTCCGACTGTATATATTACAGCCAAAACCGCTAGGTCATAACACGATTTCTCCCTTCCAGGATCTTTACCCTCAGAGATTAATTTGTTTCTCTGTTAATTCTGGTAAGTAACCTTTCCTTCTTCATACTTTATTATATCGGGTCGAACTAAAAAACGTCGTTTTCGTTAACGTATTAACGCTTTGGTTCTTTTAGAACGTATCGATCGATTCGGTTTTACCATATCGTCGAAATTCTCTTATTTTCGTTATAAATCTAAAAATAAAACTTATAAGGCGCATCATAATTCTGGAAAATGTACGCGTTATATTAAATACGGGGGTTCCTATAATTTATTTAATCCCTCGAAACTTAAACATAGCAAACTTATTATAGAAAAAAATCGATTAAAGTTAACAAAACGTATAGCTAAAGAAACGTTGCTTAAATTATAACAACACTTATCTGAATTATTTAATCGTCTAGTTCGTTTACGTAAACAGAAAAAACTTTTTCGCTTCCGCGACGTCGAGATGCTCCGTTATTAGGTTTAAGGTACGGAAGCCATAGAAAGGTTTAAACGTTTAAAAAAGAAACAAGAATCATTAAAAGCGGCGGTCGTTACGGATACGTCGGGCCAGGTCGCAAATTCGGTCGACTGATCTAAACTTATTAATTGGTCGACTGCTTACTGAAGCGCGTCCGTCGTTACTGGTAAAAGCTTTTTAAGTATTTTCGAAATCTAAATAATTCTTCCATTTAATCAGGTACTAAATAAGTCCGTTCTTCTTTTTACGTATATTTAAAATCCTTTTTATTTCGTATATCGGTATATCTTTTTTTACTTCCTTTTTGTATCTTATATTAACCCAAATGGTATTTTCGACTAACTCGAATAGGGAAACGTAAAAAAGTAAATACAGTTTAACTTTAGGTAATAGTTTTAATTAATAATTCTTTTTTAAGATTTTCTTGTTAATCTTATATAGGGCGATATATTTAAAGTCGAGTTTTTTATTAAATCGTTTAATTTAGATGTTTTTGGTAATTAAATAAACCATCTTTCCTTTCCGAAAGGTTAATCCCTTTAACGGTTTTTGGTTATAATATTTCTTTATCTAATTATATATAAATTTAAGTTCCGTTTTTATTGCCGTATATAGTTATTTGAATTATTTTGATATAAAAGTTACTTTAGCGTTAACTGGTCCTTCGTATATATCCCTATAAACTTTTAATATAAAACCAAAGTTAACGTTTACTAAAGTTGTTGCGGTATTTTTGTAATAACTGGTATTATAAGCTAATTACGCGATAAATAATTTCTAAATCTAATCGTTTTGTTCGTAATTAACATAACATCGTAAGTAAGTCTTTAACATTTAGTTAATTCTTTTTATCTGTCCATCTATTTAAGGTCTAAAAACGTTGAAAAATTTATGATTTAAGTCTAATTATCCTATAAATCCTTACTAAAACTTCAAAATAAACGTTATTCCTTTATTTAAAATAGTTTCCGTCCGTGATACGTATATTCCTAAAATATATCTCAGAAAAATGTAACCCAGTTACTTTACTTTTATATCCTCGTTATATAATAAAAAAAATAAGACAATTTAATAAATCGGTTAATGAATACGAAAATATTATTATAATATATGCCCGTAATTAGACTTTTTGAAACTAAAAGTTTCGTGATAAAATCGAAAATAACTAAATCCTATAATCGTTTTACGATTGGTAATAATTATAATTCTCCATATGGCTTGTGTCGTCGAGTTTTTAACTTATTGCAAATATAACATTATTATCGTATTTTATTTGTTATTAATTTTAATTAAAGGAAGTAATAAGTACGTTAGAATCGTTTTAAGGTTTTGTGGATCCTTAGGTATTCGTATAATTAATGTTCGTATATATTTCGTATTAATATTTCCTGGTATGTTTCTAAAATTTGTATCTTTTTCATTTTTTGATCCTTAGGCAAATTATCTTTATATTCCTAGATTTTCTGGTATAAATCGAAAGATGCTGCTTTAATTATTGCTGTCTGTGGTAGTTGCAGGTATTTCTTTAATATGGTATCGAAAATCCAATAATTAACCTTGAACTTTTTTTTCGAAGTCCGGTTTTCTATTAATTACGTTCACTTTACCGTTTTCCGATCCCTTTTGATAAATAATAATAAAGTCATATTTTGCTTGTTTTTCGGCGTAATGTAATTATCGTCCTATAAGTTCTTTAATAATAATAAAGCGAATAAGGTTTTTGTAATCGGTATACATTTTAACTTGGTAAAGGTTTCCTTTAAGGTAATATTTCAATTTTCGGAAGGCCTTAATTATAGTCATAAATTCTTTTTCAGAAATACCGTAATTCAACTTTATTCCTTTTAACTTATAAAAGTAAAAGGCGATAAGATATAAGTTACCTTAATCGTTATAATATCCTGCTATTACGTTTAAAACGTAATTCGAAATATCGCTTTCAAATTTAATTAAGCGGCTTAGGTCATATATGATTAATACTAGCTCTCGGGTAATCGCATCTTTAATTTTTTAAAAGGCGGCTTCCGTTTTTGTCGTTTAGAAAAACTTATTTCCTTTTCTTATCAGGTTAAATAATAACGTAACTATTTTGCTAAAAGTTCGAATAAACTTTTTATAATAATTAACGAATTCAAAAAAGGTTTATACTTCCTTAACTATAAAAGGTATTTTTTATTCTTATATTATAACGATCTTTTTAAGGTCCATCTTAATATATCCTAAGCTAATAATATATTCTAGAGATTCCATTTCTTACGTATAGAACTAACCTTTCTCCGTATTAATTAATAAATTAACGTTTTATAAGGCTTAAAAAACTATATAAACGTCTCCTATATATTCCTCTTTATTTCTCGAATAAATGAGAATATCGTCTAGGTAACAAACATCGAAAATATCCAAGTATTCCCTAAGTACATAATTAACTATTCGCTAAAAAGTTACTAATACGTTCGTAAATTCGAAAGGCATAATAAGATATTCGAAAAATCCGTATTTCGTGCTAAAGGCTGTTTTCCACTTCTGTCCTAATATAATACGGATTTAATTATATCCTTTTTTAAGGTTCAAGCTCGTAAAACAACTTATTCCGTAAAGGCAATCTTTTATTTCGTTAATTAAAGGTAATAATGTTCTATCTTTAACCGTAATGTCGTTTAATTACCTATAATTAATAACTAGGCGAAACTTTCCGTTTTTCCTTAATACGAAAAACATAAGATATCTGGCTAATAAATTAAAACGTCGTATATAAACTTTCTAAAGCTTACTTTTAAGGTATTTACGTAATGCCTATAATTCTATCTTATTAAAATTATAAATTGGATAAAATCTAATCGATATCCCTTCCTTAAGGACTATCTTATGGTTCCATTTACTATGTTCTGGTAATTTCGTCTCGAGTTCTTTTCGAAATAATCGTTTATATCTATAATACTATAAAGGTACGTTAACTATAGTTTCTGGCATTGGAGGCTGATACTATAAATAATCATTTATCTCTCGCAAGTTGATTTTAATGATCGCAATAATGCGTCATATTCTTTTATAACGCCCTTATTTCTTTTATATCTTATTCCTATAAATAATAAGGTTTTTATTATATTCTTATACTTACATTCGTCGTTATTTTCGATCGAATATTAAGATCTCTTCGTATCTTACTTCTTTTTATTGAACAAATATAAAGCGAACTTTACCTAGCCAGTTATTTAATTAATTAAGGGGTTATACTAATATAACCATAGTTTTCCGAGGGTTATGTTATAATTCCTTATCGGAACGATATCGAAGTTTGTTATCTAGTTTCGTCCGTTAACTAAAATCTTAAAGTAATTAATCTTACGGGTAATCTTTCCGTTATCATAAGTAAATACCTAACCTTTTGTCTTTTCGTAGATGTAATGTTCCATCTTTTCCTTTTATAATAATCGAAATTAATTAATTATACTCGGCGTAATATAACTGCCTTTTATTATTTCGTAATCTATAAATGCGGTAAACCAATATATCCCGATTTTTATTTATAAAGTAATAAGGTCGTTCTTGGCTTTTATCGTTACGTTTAAAGCCCTTTTAGGAAACTTTTATTAGCTTCTTTAGGCCTCGCCATTCTACGGCTTTCTTACAGGTAACGTCTGTTTTTTAATTCGTTTTTTAACACTTTAATACGCTTTTAATTCTATACGTTAAGGGCTTATAATTACTTTAATTATCCTTCCTATCCGCGTAAAATAGCGTTAAGTAAAAGGACTTATATCTGGAAGTCTTTTTTGCTGATATATACTGGTTTGAAAGCTTCTTATCCTTCCTATCGTGCTTAAAATTAGGTATCGTATTACCTTCTATCTTTTTTTTTCTGGATTTCGTCTTTATTTTCCTATCGCTTATTCGGATGGTTTATAAAGGTTAATAGGAAGTTTAAGTTGTTAATTATGTTTAAGAGTACCTTTATAATAATCTGGTAAACCCATTTTTCCTTTGTTTTTTGGTCGTACCATTCGAAATGGTATATAAAGTCTTTATTGGGACAAATCTTTCTTTCCAGTTAATTTGTTGTTACTGTAATAATATTAACGATATTTTTTAAAACGTATGTTTCTAGGTATCTGTATTATTATTAATCCTTAAAATTCTCCGTTTTTTAATTATGGAAATCGAATCCTTAATTATATATTTACGGAAGTCGTTTTTTAATATAACGTTATTTCTTTACATATTTAAGCTAATAAGCGCGTTTATATTAAATAGCATAAAGTTTCCCATATTAATCCGGTTGTCCTGGTAATAAGCTTTCGTCTTATCCTTAATACTTTTTAATTTATGCGTTTAATTCCAACTATTCGTACCGCTTTCGCCGTTTCTTTTAAAAACGAGAAAGTAATTTATCCTTTATAAGCCTCTTCTATCAGTTATATTCCTTTACTTATTAAGCTATTATAAGTCCTATTGTAAGGGTTTGTTATTCTTAAATAACTGCTTAAAACATCTTTTAAACCTTTTATAAGTCTTATTATACTTTTTCTAAAAGGGTTATAATCGTTTTTAATTCTGATTATATTAATTCACTTATTATTACCTTAATTATTTCGAAATGGTCTTGAGGAACTTAACGTTCAGGTATTTTATTGCAACCTTTTAAATACCTTATATTAATAAACCTTATATCTTATTTTATTGCTATTAAAGTACTTAATAATACCAAGGTTACGTTATTAAACTGGCTTTAATTTTATAAGTCCTAATATCATTCCGTTAAAAATAAAAAGGGTATTTCTTCTTTTTTTAATAATTACTTTTCGAATATCCGGGCTTGGGAAAGTAATATCCTTTTTCTTTATTCGGCGCTTATATTATTAGTTATTAATTTTAATTACTTGATTAATATATTCGTCGAAAGTAAATAATTTCTTAATACGGATTATTTTGTCCTTAACGGTTTCTTTTAAACCTTTATATAAGGTATTTATCATAGTTTTGTCGCTAGCCTATCTGGTACGGAATAAGGTTTACTTAAATAATGTTACGTATCTAAACGTTCAACATTTTTAGGTAAATTAAAGGATATCTTATCCGGCTTTTCGCTTTTCGTTAAGGTTTTCGTGTATATTTCGGACCTTTTATTCGAAGTTAATATAATACTTAACTAACTTATTAATATTTTTATTTCGGTCGTTTTTTTCCATTTTTCAGGTAATCTCGCAAAATAAGTTTAAATCATTTTAAAACGTTTCCCTTAAGGCTCCCGGTATTAATAATAATCTTGTCGGCTTCGTTAACTAAGGAATTCCGGTAAAACTAAAAGTAAGACTTAACCTAAGTTAAAAAGGGTTATACATCTTCGGTACCATTGAAAGGTTTTGGAGCCTTAATCTTTTATTTAAGTCCCGTAATACACTATGCCTTAACCTAGTTCTTAAGTTATTTGTTAGCCTTTTTAAGTTCCTAAATCCTTTAAATTATAACGATTATAGCATGTTTTAATTCCTTAAGGATAAGTTCCTTAATTACGAACTAACTGGTAAATATAATATCGGAATATTACGTAAAGTTTAACGGTATTATTAAACAAAAGCTTATAACGTATAACGCCTAAAAAGTTTAACCAACTATTAAACCTAATCGTACGGTTTATGTTAGCAGTAATATCATAAGAAACTGAACAATAAAGTATTTAATAATTACATTTAAAAATAGCAGATTATTGAAGATAATCTTGATAACTAAGTTATATTATAAGCTAGTAATCTATATAAGCTATAAAAGGTAATAAACGTATATATCCTTATTTTAGCTTAAAGTGCTTAAGCAGCTTAAACCCCTAAGCCCGTTCAAGCGTTTAACTTCTTCTAACGGCTTAAGGAGCTTAAGATACTTAGCATATTTAAACCTTTAAGCCGGTTACGTAACCTTTTAGCTTGTGGTACGTCTAGTTTTAAAGACTCGACCGTTTATGTAACGGCCAAGGCTTCTTAGATTATAACATAATTATAATTAACCCTTGTAATGGTTTATAGATTTTTCCGCGACGTTATTCTTCGTAATTCAATAATACCTTTCAATTTCGCTCTTTTAATTTTATGGCGTATTCGTATTGGAACTTTTCTTATTTAGTTTAACTATTTAACTCATACGAGATAAAGTTTCGTAATTATTTTCGAAGCTTCTAAAGGACTAATAAACTTTGTCATCATTATTGCCACTTTTTTTAAAAAAAACATTTAATATTTTAATACTATTAAAACATTCTTTAAATCCTAATTATAAGTTCTACGATTATTATTAACATTTTATTAAAAAACATTAAACAGTAAATTGTAACGAACCTGTCATACATCCACCTGGATGTATGAGCAGTATCCGAAAAGGGGTTTTGATTGCAGGTAACAATAGGGCGAGGGATAATTCACTAAGGGTCTATTCGTTAGAGGCTTAAAGACTCTTCCTACAGTAAAAAACAACTGCCTCTGGCTGTAGGCTTAGATTAATAGCTCAGGAGCGAAACTAAGTAGGTGCTATTTACAGAGGGAACTTGGTTCATATATATTTAACTGTCTTTTAATGAGTGTGTCGTGGATCTATGTGATCTATGTGATCTGGACCAGATCACTTAGATCGCCTAGATCACCAGGAAGGCCAAGCCTTCCTACACGTGATTTAGCCGAGACAGGTTCACACTAGGCCTCAAGTAGGTCTCTTAAAGATAGGAACACTTGTTCCTATAAGATAAATGATTAATTAATTGCATTTTATAATAAAATTCATTAAAAAGATAACGATCCGCAATTTATACATATAACATATATTATAAATGGTTTATATACTTATGAATAAAATATATGTAATTTAATATAATTAATGATTAAGTTTATAATAAACTATTTTAAACGAGAATAATGATAGAAAAATATATAAATATTAATATATATAATAAAATATACTTAATATAAAAACGTTGTTAAAATAATTATAATACTATAACTATTTAAATAACGTATTAAATAAGCGAACCGAAAGTATAAACATAGTAAATAAATTTTAGCATTTCGCATTAATAAAATTTAAATTAATTAATTATAATATATTAAAATAAGTTAAATTAATCGGATTCTTTTTCGTTAAACTGTTACCGACCAACACCTTACCAGCTTGGGCATACGGTCGGAACAAGACTAGGAATTAACCGACGCCTAGAAAGGTCACGTGACATGGATCCGGATGGATCCTGCGGATCTAAACGGATCGGTGTGGTATGGATCCAGAGGGATCCCCCGGATCCACGGGGATCCCATACAATTAGATATAACGGACCCGAAGTCATCCTTCGGATCCAAAGGGATCCAACTTCTGATATATACTTTCGCTACCCTTCATAGCCTAGATAGATCACCAACTTGTAATACAACTTAGTTATCCAGATTACCTTTAACAATCTGCTATTACCAGACGTAACTATTGTGAGCTAGCTGGGGGTTGCTTAGCGCACCCCATATACGGAAAGGTCACCTACTGATCAGCCCATATGTGTTCCGGAGCTAAGCTACATAAAGTTGCACGCGTGCGACAGCACACGCAACGAGCCCAATAGAACAACACAACTGATGTCCCCTATATCTGACAACTATTGCATATCTTATTGCTTAGTTTCCCACGACACTGCTGCCAACATAAACCGTACGACTAAGGTTTAATAGTTGGTTAAACCGACCAGCCGTCACATAAACGTATTTGCAACTTTTTTACAAGTACGCCTATTATGTTAAATTGGGACGGGGTGATTTGGTCCTGATCAGTACATAATTAATGAAAGTGTCACGATTGAGCCCGCGGTTTAAGAGATAATGAAGGCAACGCAAACTGTATTGTATAGTGTTAAATCTATGTAGGTAACGATGATAAATGTTTTCAGCATTGCGCATAACGAAAAAATGAACTCCTAGAAGTACATTATTAGTAATAACTAATTAATCGGCAAAGCTATGTACTCGGCTTTATACCTTATACCATTTTAACCTTCCTTTCTCGAGATAAAATCGTTTCTGATTCATCCTAAAAAATACAGGCTAACATAATTAACTTTTAACGCTATAAATGAAAAAATATATATAAAGCATATTAATTAATCTAATTAACGCTTACGCGTCTTGTCCTTTATCTTCCTTAACTTAAAACTTACTCCTTAACGTTTCGCCAGCTTATCTTATTATTTCGCGTTTTCTTTATTCTTTTAAGCTTTATCCTATTTTACCTTCTTAATGATCGAGTTCTTATACTTAGGCCAACCAGGCTAGCCTTACGGAAAATATTATTCGGGTCATTTTTTTTATAATCTGGTATATATTTCCTCACTATTTATACGGTATATTATAGTAACCCTTTATTATTGTTTAAGCTTTTTGATTACTAAATGGTAATCGTAATTTATACTTCGGTTTAGACAAGGAATTTTTAAAAACCAGACGGGATTAAATAATTTACGAAATAAATGAAAGAAATATAAATACTTTAAAGGTTTATTGTAACTAGTCAGTAGATATATAAGGTTAAAAGGTAGGAAATCTAATGATGAATATCTTCATTAACGGGTTACTAGTTTCCTGATCGGTTACTTTATCGGTCGTAATCGTTTACCTTTTATAAAACAAGGTAACTAATCGGATTTTAGATTATCGACTTTTTTTTAAATCGTTGACTTCCCTTTTTAATAATAAGAATCTGGATCTTTTAAGTTATAATCTTATAGGTTTTTTAATGTTATTATTATTTAATTTCAAACCTAGGTACGTTTTAATTATATTAATTATCTTAAACTTAATGATGGTTTTACCTTATCTAATCGATTCGTTCATGTTATTATTTTTCCATTTTAAAAGGTTATACGTAATGATATAAAATATATAAACCATCTATAAACCGCAAGTATAATATTTAACCTGGGTAAGTATCCTTACGATCGTTATATGGGCAAAAATATTATTAAGCTTTAATTCTATCCAAACCTTTCAGTATAATTATAATAATAACTAAGCCTAATTAATTGTAAAATAAGTATCAAATATTAATATTCGACGCTTTAATCGGATATATAACATACCAACCCAGTAACCTTTAGGTCCCTTACCAGTGTAAAATCTAATATAAGGAATAAACCAAATATATTTTAAGTTTTTAATTTTAATCAGTTCCGTAACCTCGCTAGGAACATATTAGGCTTAGCCGTTAAAAATTATTTTACCGGCTTTAGCAATAACGGCTAAAATACTTTAAGATATATCCTGGGCGATTAATTATATGAGGGCAGTTATATATTAAAAACGTGAGTAAGTACGGTTTATTAAAATCATAAATGTTTTCTATGAAAAAGCTACCACGGAATCATGCCATTTTTTACTGATCTAATAAATAAGTAAGGCAATATCTCTTCATAAACGTTTACCGTTATAATTAAACGGATAAATAAGAATAACTCGATTAAAACGAACTCTCGGGGTAGCCTGTTAAACAGTACAAAAAGTAGAACTATTATTATATATCTTGCGCAATAATTATATTATATTTCTTTTCCCCATACTTGTATGTTAACGATCTGGGCAAGTTTTCCGGAATCCGACGTATTTAATTTCTTGAAGTTCCTATTTTTATTTTAGTTAATACGCTTTTTAAATAATAACATAGTAATTATAAATGGATGGATTAAACTATTAAGATACGAAAATAATAATAATTTACGACTTGGGAATTTAAACGATAACTAAGGATTATACATAACATATAAATATATAAATATATATATATTTAAGTATATCAATATGCAGATATTAAGATGTTAAAGTTAAAGTTATATAAATATAAGAAATCGTTAGGAATTAACAGTAACTTATGTATGAAATGGACCAAGTATAACGGGATTAATGTATTAATTTTTCCCTTCCGATTATACCTTTCAAATAATATAAAACTTTAATATATACTTATTTACTCCTAAAGTATTTAATTAATATTAATATTATAAGTTCCCGTTAATCTTTAAATTCTTATAATACTTTAAGTCTTTGTAAAAATGTAGATTTTAACAAATTAAGTAATTTAATAAAGGAGTTATTTATTAAAAGGTTACCCGGTTTAGATAATAAGTAATTTGGTAATATTTAACCTGTTTCTTTTTCCGTATTAATCGGAACTTCCGTAATTTCGATAAGATTTCCGTTATTCGTCGTATAAATCTAATGGTTTCGAATTCGTTATTATTTTTCAAACTTTTAACCAAACGTATTAATAAGATTTTGGTTCTTAATCGGGTTATTAAGCCTTTATATAACCTTAATAATATTCGCAAACCTCGAAATTATATGTACCAGTTAGGCGCTTATTTATAACTTAGCTTTTGTTTTTTAATATAAGTGGCGTAATATTATGGCCTTTTATGATTATTTACCTTTTAAAACTTTCATTAACGTCTCACACCACCTCGCGGTACATACCACCTTGCGGTACACTTTTTCCAACGTTTTAATTATCTAACTTCAATTATTTGTTTCTTAATAACCATAATATGGAACGATTTATAAAAAAAGCGAA
Organism: Monosporascus ibericus; assembly: GCA_004154915.1. Taxonomy (NCBI): domain Eukaryota; kingdom Fungi; phylum Ascomycota; class Sordariomycetes; order Xylariales; genus Monosporascus; species Monosporascus ibericus. The sequence goes on from QJNU01000203.1 coordinate 19,745, forward strand.
AATAAACCTAGCCGTTGAGGCTAAAAAAAAACCTGAAACTTAATTATAAAAAGCTTAGTTTTATTTATAACGTCTCATTTATTACTTTAAGGTCGCGAATTAACGATATACGCGTCCGAACCGATATTATTCCCAGTTTGCGAAATTTAATTCCGACCGAAAAAAAAATCGATTATCGACCGAATCCTTAATTTAAATACGTAAACGTTTTTTATCCGGTTTTAATACGTTAAAAATATGGCAAATTTATTACTTACTTAATATATCGCGGAATGCGTTAAGGTTAATTAGGCGTCAAGATTTATACGACGGCAAAATAAACTTAAAATACGTTTAAATCGAAGAATTAATTATTAAAAGGTATTATACGAAAATTCAGAAATATTTCGTAAATAATTTAAGCTTATTTGGATTATAATCGCAAAATACGGCATTATAAAAAGATATTTACAACTTCGACGAAACGGGCTTTTTAATAGGATATTTAATAATTTGCGGTATGGTAATTATAAATACCGAAAAACGTAAAAAACTTAAATAAACGTAATAGAATAATTAAGAATAAATTATAATTATATAAATTATTAATTCGTAAAGTTAAATTATATCGTTATTTATTATTTTAACGGGAAAAACCTAATTTAATTTTTAATATTGTAATAATTTATTATTAATTAATTAAGAAATTAATATTAATTATAATAATTAAATAATAAATAAATTAAGTTTAAAATAAATCCAATATTTCGATAAACATATTCGGACGCGTACGAAAAAAACAAAACGCTTTTTTATCCTTAACGGTTACGAAAGTTATTATTCGATAAAATTCGAAAAATATTACGCGAATAACGATATTATTATTTTTTATATACATTTTTATTTTTCTTTATTAATTTTAACTTTTTAACGTATCTTACTTTTCCGTTTTAAAACGCGCTTATTTATTTTATATCGAAAATTTAATGCGACATTATTATATTTATATCGCGAAAAAAGATTTCCTTGCCGGCTTTTATAACGCGTTTAAAACTATTATAACGTCCGATAATATTAAAACTAGATTCGTAAAAGCTGGGCTTGTTTTATTTAATTTTAATAACGTCCTTTTTAAATTAAAAGCTTTTCCAGTTATACTTATGCCGACCGTCTTACTGCTTATTTCCGCCGGTTTTATTCTTTCCTCCTTTACGAAAACCTTTAAAAATATCCAAAAAGTAACGAAATAAGGACGTTATTTATAAAAAAAATCAGAAATTATTAGGGCAGTTCGCCGACAAAAAGAATTAAATCGGTTAATTTTTTAATTAAAAATAATTTGTTATTTTTGCATAAAGTTGCGCTTTTTCGGGAAAAAACCGCCTAATTATGCAAAACGAACCATCTTCTTAATAAATGCCGAAGGACCAAAAATAAACGTTTTTAAGAAGGAGGAATATTTATTATACAAAAAGGATAAGTTTTTCTGGCCAAGAAAGAAGGGGGTAGTAAAAAATCCCAGCTAACAGCGGCTGAAGGTAATCGTCGCAAAAGGGTTGAAACGAAAGAACGGAAATGTGGCGTTTGCGGCAAGCCCGGACATAATGCGCGCACTTGTGAAGAAGCTGTAGATACCTCTAGCTTACCTCACCAAGGTCAGGCCCGATTTTTGAGGTTGTGGCTGCGCCTGCGGCGCAGCCGTGGCTAGCGCTTTTAATTAAGAAGTAGCTGCAAGGGTTAGATATATCGACTAAACCTTTTTAAGAAAAAGCTCCATAAAAATAACAAAACTTTAAAAATAAGGCCTAATATTAAGTTGTAATTTTTTGGCCTTATTTTGCATATTCCCATATAAATTTTTAAAAGTTTTTAATTCGAATACTTTAAAAATAACTTTAATTTAACGTTACTTATTTTAGAATTACGAAAAGTTAATACAGAATTAGAATCTTTATTTCCTTATATACATTTGGTTTTAATTAGGATACGATTAATAATACGCGCCTAAAAAAATGGCTAAAAATCTTATTTTGTATATGTTACAACCTTTTACCCCCTTTAGGCCAGTACGATAATAATATAACCCTATAAATTAAAATAATGATATATAAGGCTTAAGATTACCTGTAATAAGCCTTAAAACATATTTTCGTTTTGATTAGCTAAGTATAAGTAATATACTAAAAGGTTTAAGGTATATATTCCAAACCTTTAAGGATTTAACATTTCAAAATAACGCGTTTATTTTTATCCGATAGCTTTACCGGTCTTTTGCCGATATAAACGTAATTAATCCATACGTTAACGTTTTATATATAGCTAATAATTATATAAAAACTTTACGTTATCGGTTTATTCGCTTTATGTTAAATGCCATACTTAGCGGGTAAGGCCGTATTTTACGGAAAAAATAGGTAAATACGGTGCATGATCTGGTATTCGGAAAGCTTAATATTTTTTTCGTTATTAAAATAAGTTTTAGAAAATTCTTAATTATTTAAGACTTTTTTTTAATAACCAACTTAATTATTATCTAGGTCGTATTTCTAATTAAATTAGCCGAAAAATAACGAACTTTTATATTAGCAGTACCATATTTTATTTTTGTTCTAATATTTACGGAAACGAAAAAACTCGATCCAGAAATGTTCGAACGTATAGTTGCCGGGCAACATAATCATATTATTTTTGGTCCTAAATAGCTATCAAACGATTAATTCCAGATTACCATATTAAATCCTGTTTTCGAACGACGATATTGCTTAATTATTATTAATAAAGTACATTTCTTATCGGAATAGAAATATTGCCGGCTTAAATATGCTAATATTTATAACCTACGTTTTATTCATTTTGCCTACGTACATTAATTTACGTATATAGCAATTACTAGTAACGTTATAAAAAGAAAAATCGCGAAATATGGCAACTTTAGTTAAATTAAAAGTTTAACTAAATATGGCTATAAAATAAAGGTACGGCGTTTTAATATTAATTACCCCGAAATCGATATTATTATTTTTCTTATATTTAAAAATTAACGTTCGAATTAAACGTACTTAAATTTCCTGTTAATTAATATCCCCGAATTATTAAGTAATATCCCTTTAATTTAGCTTAATAACTTACGTATTATTATTAAGATTATTATTTATGTTAATAATAATGCGAAAACCATAAATATCCGTAATTACTTAATTAAAATTATGGTAAACCGGGGGTATTTATTAAACGTTATAAAAAAAGTTATTAAATTTTATAATTCCGAAATGCTTTACGGGAACCAAATTTGCGTATACGATAAATTAAAGCAATTTAATAATTTTATCCGTATCGTAATATCTACCGTCGCTTTTGGATTAAGTATAAATATGCCGGATGTTAATCGAATAATATAATAAAAAATACCGAAAAGTTTTTCGATAAAGGATATATAGTAACGATTTGGTTAAACGGTTCGTAATTATAAGTAATTAAATATAATTAATTATAAATAAATTATATTATTTATACCTTATTAAGTATTCGATAAATGTAAAACCGAGCCGTTTATTACAGAATTAGCTAAAATAATGAAAAAACCTTAGGCCCGGCAAACCAAAAATTATACCCTTTATAAAAATACGAAACTTTTAGTAAAAATCGACGTAACGGATTCGGATAATAAGGAAAACGATACGTAATTTATTACGAACGATCCCGATTAGGACGAGGTAATCGTCGAATCCCAATTTTATTTTTCAATTAATTAAAATACCATTCGTATTATCCGTAAACCTTTTAAATAAAGTAATCTTAATTTACGGAATAAAACGAAAATAAGGCCTTATTAACGTATATTATTTAACGGCAAATACGTACATAAAGCGATTTTAATATATTTAAAAAAAAATAAAGTTATTATGTTAAAAAAAAACCGTAATAACCTTATCCCGGCTGGATTTTGTTATAACTTATGTACGCCTAATTTTATCCATATACCCGAACTTTCGAATCCGAAAAAATTCGTATGAAAATAATTAAAAGCTAGTTTATTAAAAGCGGTTATTTAGGAAATAATCGAATTATGGTATAAACAACGGACGAACGAATTATTTTCAATACGGTTATTTCCGTTCGGTAATAAAGGAATAAAGTAAACGTTTATTCTTATTAAACTTAAACGGTTTTTACTTAATTCGTTTCCGAATAAGTTAAACGAAGTTAAAAGTTTTTATTTAATCCTAAATATAACCGGTTTAATTAAAACGGTTTCCGGGTTTAATAAATAGCAGTATTAAAAGGTTTTAAAGGATCGCCTTTTTTTTGCGTTATATTTAATCCACGAAAAAGCCGTTTTTTTTATTTTATAAAACGTACGGGAAACTTTCCGTAAACGACGGAATTCGCTTAATTTAAAATAACGGCGCCATATTCCCATACCTCGGACTGATTTATATAAAATACGGATTTTTACCGCGTTATAAACTTAACAAACGTCGGAAAAAATTACGAGGCCGTCATAAGCCGCGTTTAATCCTGATTAAAGCATACCTTATATAACCGCTTAATTTAAACTGGTAGTTTAGAATTCGACGGTAATCCTAGCAGTTTAAATACCAACCCGGCATGCGGTCCATACGCTTTCGCGATTCGGAATCGCGACCCCGGTTATCGCGACGCCCGTACCCATATACGTAATTCGTAACATATTAAATCGTTTTAATTAAAAACCCGGCTTATCGCCTTTATTTATAACGTTAGCTTAAAGCCTATAATTCCTTAATGTTTTTAATTTACCAAAGCCGCTTTCGTTACCGTACCCATATTTGTATAATTCGTTTGCTTTTATATCGTTACCGGAATCGCCGGTATCACCAAAAGGCGATAATACGCAACCCGACGTTATGGATAATATATCGGAAAATAAAACCGAAATAACAATCCCTATCAAGGTCATAAAATCGCGCGTTAAAAGCAAACGGCGCTTATTTAATAATAATAATAATCGCAATATTAAACCAAAAATTAAAAAACGAAACCCGGCCGATCTTAATCGAAACGGATAACAAAAAACGCGTTCGGTTTTAAAGCGGAATCGCGGTTATTAATAAGTAAAACATATTAAAGATTAAAGCGAACGTTATAACTTTTCGCTGTTTTTAACGGTATATCTTTAAGTTCGCTAAAGTAAGGAATGTTATAAATGTACTTCGTTAACTTACTTACGTCCTTACGGAATAAGCGTCGTAACATATTAGAGGTTAAAACGGACGTTTTAACTTTTCGCGGTTTTTAACGGTATATCTTCGAATTTGTTAAAATAAAGGACGTTATAAATATACTTTGCTAGCTTACTTACGTTTTTACGGGATATAAACGTTACCTTGAAATCCGAAACCATATCTTTTTTATACTGGAATAATTTAATCGCATAAAACAGTAATTAAATAATGCAAATAATATTATTAATATACTTTTTATTTACTATGTTCATTTTATTAATTTTAAGTTCGTTAGGTAATTTATAAATATTAATTTCTTTTAATCCGGATTAACTATATATTATTACGGATATATAATAAACCTTATAAGCTAGGAAAATTAACGAACTTTAATATAACGCGTTATAAATTATAATTTATCGCAGTTATTAATAAATTATACTTTTTACCTTACATCCCTTAATCCATAATACCGAATTAATATTTTTTAAATCTTACTTTTTAATTCCTTTCCTTAAGCTTATTATATTAACTTTTAAAATATTCCCATCCTTTTCAAGCTTTAAAATACCTTAATTCGGGTCGAGTAATTAACGTAAAGAATTAATTATACGGGTAGATAAATAATATGGATAATTTTTGGCCAATATTAAACAGGCCATTTTCTTACCATAAATATAGCTATTCCGACGTCCGCTTTTCTTTAGGTACCAGCTCGAAATATTTAGGATCCCGGTCTTGTAATAAATCCGAAACTTTTACGCTTCATAATCTTATTTTCCCGTAACCGTAAGTAATATCCTTTTAAGCCAACCTTTGGCCACCTTTTTTTAAGGCCTGCTGCGTACGTTAAAATTTTTTAGTTAAAGATCTTCATAGTTATAATATTTTTGTAATAGTTAATTTAAGGTCCAAATTAATACTTCCAGATCCCCGTCGTATATTTCGTTATAGTCTTAATAAAAGTTTTGATGGTAATAAGTTTATCGGGATGGGTAATTTCGCCGAAACCTTAAATAAATTATTTATTAATAAATACCTTAATAAGTACCTTAAATTAGGGTTTACCGATATTTCCGGTTGCGGTTTTTAAAACCTTTTTTTTAAAGTCTAAGATTTATAAAGGTACGGGATTTTAGCTATTTAATATTAAGCTGTTTCTTTTTTAGCGTAACTAAAATAGTAAATAAATCTTGGAATTTTTTTATATCGGAATCCTATATAAGTAAACGAAAAGTCGAACATAATAAACAACTATTAAAGACCTTAACGTTAGCATTAAATATACTATAATACCTATAAAATTAATCTTTATATATAATAATTTGTTCGTTATAAATTTACGAATAAAAGCGGATTTTCTTTTCGCTTAATATCATAAAGATAATATCCATATAATATATACCGTAAAAGGTTTTACGGTTTTATAATCTTAATCGGGACCATAAGATAGCTATATTCTTGGTACTATTTATATTATGCAAATTATTATTATTTATAAATTTCCGGAAACGATTAACGGCTCGAATTATACGTTTTTTTAAATAAAATACGGTAACTAAATTTATAATATAAAAAATACCTACTTTACGATTCCAAAAAGTTATTATTTAATAATTCGTAATTTCTAATTTGTTAACTTTACGGTTATATTTTAATATAACGAAAAAAACGAATAATATTATATACCATTTTATAATTTCGTTTTCCGGTAATAAGAACTGGCTTTAAATGTTATTAATATACATAAATACGTTTCTTATTAACATTTTATAAGATATATATACGTAATTAAAATCTTTAAATATTTATTTAAATACGATTCCGATATTATCATAAGTAAAATGTACGTTAAGGATTATATAACGATAAGCAAATTACGCTTTTATATATATACTAATAAACCCTATTTTATTAAGGCCTTAAGGTATTATAACTTTGTTAAATATTTATTTAAGAGTATAATAAAATACCTTATGAATTAGCGCAAATTCTAAAAGGATAATATATATAATTATAAGGGAAATAAGGAAAATGGCGCCGTAGTTAATATAGCTTGTATCGAATATTAACCTGATAATATTTATATTATTATGTATATTCCAGTTTTTTATTAGGTTGCCATATTACGTTAAAACGCGGTTATTATATTCCGCTTTATTAAACGGCGGTAGTTTTATTATAGTAGCTGCATAATATTGAATATTATCGTAAAAGTATTTATAAATAGCAAATCTGGGGATATAATAAGCTTACCGGTAATATTTCTGGTTAATCAAAACAGGAAATAATAACTTAAAATACAAAATATAATAAACGGGTAAAACTTATATGCTAGATAATATCCGGGGGGGATTATTAGTATTAAGACAAAATATGTAACGTTTTATAATATATAAACGAAGCCTATAAATAATCTATAAGTTATAAGGAAATCCGAAGGTAATACATATAATCAGGATTAATATATATACGAAATTTAAAATTTTATAATTATAAGTATGTAAATAATTAAGTTTATATAAGTTATTAAATATTAACCTAAAAGTTAACGTTATTTTTTCTTATAACGAAATAATAACGTATAAAAAAGGAACTAATAAACGTATGTAAATTATACGAAATTTTTCCTTTATTACGAACTGCTTAAAATAATCCATAAAATTCCTTTACTTAAATATATATCAAATTTAATTGCTATAATTACTTAATACGTAATTAATACCATTTACTTTAATATAATTTACCTTTATTCCGTATACCCTTTCATATTTTTCCATATTATAATAAGTAAAATTAACGTACCTATATTATTTATGTTACGAGAATAGTGTTCTCGTCCCAAGGTCTTACCTTTAAGGCCTAGCGCGGGAGTGCGTTACGGCTAAAGGTCGGCCAAGGGGCTTGGCCCTTAAGTGATCTAGGTGATCTAGGTGATTTGGGACTAGATCACATAGATCACATAGATCCATAACATACTTATTAAAAGATAATTGGATATATAACGAACCGGTTTTTTATGTAAATAGTACCTATTTAGTTTCGCTTTTTAACTATTAATTTAAGTTCTCGACTAAAGGTAATTATACCGTTCTTTAATTAAGGGAAGAGTTTTTAAACCTTTTTAACGAACAAACCCCTAATGAATTATTTTTCGCCTTATTGTTACCTGCAAATTAAAACGTTATTTCGGATACTGCTTATACTTCCAGGTGGATGTATAACAGGTTCGTTATATTTTGATAACTCCTTAATTAATAGCCGACGGATAATTCCAAGCCCAGTTGGGCATAAGCTTTCCTAAACTTAATGAAGACGATATTATAAAACGACGTTTAAAGGATAGATAATACACCCGATTTTTGTCATAAGTTAATAAAAAGTTAATAACCAGATTAGATAATTTACCCCCTATCGAAGAAATTCTTTAGCTAATAGATAACATTATGCCTCTTATAATTCGAAGTAAAGGAAAACCTTCTTTTTCTTAGATCTAGCAGCTAACCCCGGTTTCAAAAGATATTATTAAGGTTTAGGGAGATTCGGAAAAGGAGGAAAAGCCAGTAATCCAGAAACCCTAGGGCCCGAAAGGAAAGAAGAAAAAGCTTTTTTCTGAAAAGAAAATGGAGATTTTGTTGCGTAAAATCCAGGCCCTGGAAAAAGACAAAGAAAAAGAACCCTAATTCCCCAAAAAAAGTATGGCTTAATTTACCCGAGAAATAAAAAAAAGAACTTTAGCACCCCCATTATTTGGCCTTAATCGGTACCGTAAAGCCATTATCCTACCTTTTAGCTATTACGGAATGCTAAAAATTAAGGGTTATAAGTTAATTACCCCGAAGCTTTATAACGGAATTACGGATGTGGAAGGATTTTTCGTCTAAGCTAAAACTTACCTTAAGTTTTACCAGAGCTTTTTAACGGAAAATTATCAAAAGGTAATGGCCATTTTTTAGCTACTTGCTGGACGAATTCTTTTGTAATTCGAACCCATTACAAAGGATTACCTAGAAAATTACCTTAAAAAGTCCTTAAATAATATTAATTATATCTTTAGCAATTACAGATACTTCGAAAACCGAATGCAAGTTATGTTTGAAAATTTAGACAAAAAATAATACGCGGTAAAATAATTATACCTCCTTTATTAAACCAAGTTAGCCGCAAAATATATGACGGAATTTAACCGCCTAGCCGCAATTTCCAATTTATTAAAAAGCGCGTTACTTTACCCCTTTTATAACGGCTTAAAACCGCAAGTTAAGGACGAAATGTACATAATACCCAAAATAAAATCCTTTAAGGAATATATCGATAAAGTAATTATCGCTAATCGACGTATTTTTAATCGGTACCTCGAAAAAAAAGGAACCAATAAACGAAATAACGATAAAGGCTTTAACAACTAAAGCAAAAAGGATAAGGGCAAGCCTTAAAAGGAAACAAATATTACTTTAAAGGACCCTTAAAAAAATAAATCCAACATCGAATATTTTAATTATGGCAAAAAAGGGGCATTTTAAAAGCAAATATCGCTCCCCCGTAAAAAGGAACTCCAAAAAGGGAAGGATTCCTCAACCCCAAAAAAAAGCCAAAGCGGCTAAACAAAAAACCGACAGTAAGGCAAAAAAAGAAAAGAATAAAATTAATTCGACTTCCTTCCAGCCAGAATTCATTATTACCACCACCATTTAGATCCAGAACGACATCCTAAAATATAAGGAATACTTTATTTATCAAGACTTTAAGGCTAAAGCCTATAAGTATCACCCCGGACAAACAACCTTCAGGATAGCTATAAAGCTAAAATGCTTCTGCCACCTTGATATATCTTAGTATAAAATGCACGATAAAAACGGACAGTTCCGACCCGACGCCAACAACCATAAATAGTTATCCCCGGAGCTTTACGAGCTTCCTGAATGTACGGTACATACCAAATTACGAAAAAGCCAGCATAAGTTGTTGCATTTTACCGCTTATTACATCGACGATTATCTTATATATCTTAAAACTAAAAAAGATAATAACTTTTGGCCTGGATAAAACGAAAAGACACCCATAAAACCAAATAACGAATATAAATGCATAAAAACTCCCTAATAGCCAAAATACTTTAAGTTTTGTTACCTATATCCCGAATTAAAACAAAGCCAAAAAGCCATATTATAAGGATATTTATGTTATTCCCCGATACTTTACATCCAATACGAACTTTTAAATATAGGAACACTTCCTTTAAAGGTTTATACTTTTAACCTAATAACTCGAAAGATACAAAATTAAGGATCGAACTTAAAAAAAATAGTTATTTCCGAATATAAATATGGCAAAAAAATATGGTTTAAATACAAAAACAATCAATATACCAAATACGTTATTCGAAAGGTACGCGAATAAAGACTTTTTTAAGCTGGATATTATCATAAGTTAAAAAACGCCAAAAGCTTTCGAAAGTAAGGTATTAAAAAGCCTTAATTTACAAAACTTTATATAAAACGGTAAAAGGATTACGTAATTAAATCGAAATTCCATTTTAATACAAAAACAGCATATTTAAAGTTATAATCGACTTAAAAGCTAAAAATAATTTTATTTTTTCCGCGGCGGCAAAAAAATATTAAATTCCTTAAAGATATAAATTAAAATCCTATAAGTTACGTATAATGGACGGAAACCTATTTAAGTATAAAAACGGACGAATTTTACGAAAAACTGAAAAATTTTCCGTTTTAATTTAAGGATATTAAAAACGAATTTCGTTAAATATTACCGACATTTCCGGATACGATATTATTTTGGGAATACCATAGTTTAAAACAAGCAATCTACATATCAACTGGAAACATTAAATACTCTTTTAAAAAAGCAATAAAAAACCACCTAAAAAGGACGAACAGGAAATTTACTATGTTATTAAAAAAGTACAAGTGCCAAATTAAGCCGAAATAATACTAGCTAAATATCGAAAATTTAAAAAATTATTTAAGAACAAAAAAAACCACAAATTACTACCACATAATTAATAAGATCACCGAATACTTATCAAAAAAAGATATCATCCCAAACTCCACAAAATTCATTACATAAATCCTAAAAAATTAAAAGTATTATGAAAAATTATTCAACTTAATCTAAAAAAAAGGATATATCCAACCCTTTGATTTTCCTGCTAGATATCCCGTCCTTATAATACCAAAAACCAAAGATAAAAAGCAAAAAATTAACAAAAACGGAAACCTAGTTTTCAAAAAAGTTATCGATTATAAACAACTAAACGACATTACAATTAAGAATAAATACCCCTTAACCTTTATAAACATACTGAAAAAAAACGTTAATAAGGCTAAATAATTTACTACATTTAATCTTCGAAACGGTTATTACCGTATCAAAATGGCCTAAGGAAAAGAATAAAAAACGGCATTCAGAATAATATACGGACTTTACGAATACCGAATAATGCCTATAAAACTTACTAATACTTCCGCCAGTTTCCAACGTCTAATTATAACCACTTTACGAAAATTCCTGGACGAGTTCGTATTCGTCTACCTTGACGACATTCTCATTTATTTCGAAACATTAAAAAAGCATAAATAGCATATAACTTAAATACTTAAGACCTTAAATAAGGCGAATATTCGAATTAATTTAGCCAAAAACGTATAGCATATATAAAAGCTAAACTTTCTGGGATATATACTTACCCCCGGCCAAATTTAAATTTAACGCTTTAAAATGGAAGCAATTAAGAACTGGCTTATCCTTAATAAGGCGACCGTTACCGATATCCGACAAATCTTAGGATTTACGGAATATATACGAAACCTAATTAAAAGATATAAAGATATAGTTAAACCATTAACGAAACTTACCACCAAAAAATACGTAAAAAAGAAATTTAAGTTCCCAAAGGATACAAAAAAAGCATTCCAAATTTTAAAGGACGTAATTACCAATAAACCCATAATAAAACTACCTAACGCAAACAAAAAAAAGCGCCTAAAAACAAACGCCTTGAATTATACACTAAATGCCGTCCTAAAACAACTAAAAAATAATAATAAATAATACCCAATAACCTATTACTTAAAAGCATTCCAAAATGCAAAACTTAGATATCCAATCTACGATAAAGAATTATTAGCAATTATTAACGCTTTTAAAAAATAAAAGCCCTTTTTTAACGAAACCAAAAAACCCTTTAATATTTACTCCGATTATAAGAACCTTACTTAATTTATAAAAGCATAAAAACTAAATAAACGATATAAAACTTAAATAATTTTCTTATCGAGGTTTAACTTCAAAATACATCATATTAAAAAAAAAAAAAAAAAACATCCAGGCGGATATTCTTAATCGCAAAGGCAACTATAATCCGAAGGTTCCCAAATAAAGCATGCAGATGCTACAGTATAACAAGGATGGCATTATACGGTTATGCGAAATCCTAAAAAAATCAACCCCAAAACTTTTAACAAAATTTCGAAATTCTTATAACACAAATAAAAAGAAAAACATTTAACAACTAAAAGGACAGCCAAAAAGCCAGCTATTATACTACGGCAAAATTTATATTCCCAAGAACTAACAAGAACAATTTATAAAGGAATTCTACGAAAACCAATTACATAAACATTAAGAAATTTTCAAAACCACCTAACGGTTACAGAAAAAGTATAACTTCCTAAAACTACGCCGGGTAATTAAAAAAGTTGTTAAGAATTATAACATTTATAACAAAACTAAGGCAGCACGCCATAAGCCTTATAAGCTGTTATAACTTATTAACATTCCTAACAAAACATAAAACACCATAACTTAAAACTTCATTACCAACCTTCCTTTATTTAAGGACCTAATTATTAAAGTCGAATACGACGGAATCTAAGTAATCGTTAATAAACTTACTAAATATGGGTACTTCCTACCCTTTAAAGGAACTATAACAGCAGAATAACTAACCTATGCATTTATTCGGTACTACCTTAACAAACACGGAATACCAAAAAAAATCATTTTTAATCGAGATAAATTCTTCACGTCCAAGTTTAATATTAGCTTTTTTAAACAAATAAGTGCAAAATTTAAGTTCTCGACAGCCTATCACCCACAAATAGATAATTAAACGGAACAACTAAACCAAACCCTGGAACAATACCTTCGAAACTATATCAACTACCAGCAAGATAATTAGGTAAAGCTGCTACCATTAGCACAAATGGCCTATAATACGTCTACTAACGAAAACATAGGCATATCCCCCCATACAGCTATATACGGACACGAAACAATAACCTAACGACCAAAGCAATCGACGTACAAAGCTCCTACAATCACCACCATAACTCCCAAAGCAGAAATAATGGTAACGGAAATCAAGACAATACAAGCTCGCTTACAAACCGAATTACGTTTTCTCCAGCAAAAAATAACCCAATACTATAACAAAAAAAGAATTAAGGGATTAATTTTAGCAAAAGAAGATAAGGTTTACTTGTTACGTTAAAAACAAAACGCAACGTCGAATATCTTACAAATTAAAACCAAAAAGCTTAACGACAAACTTAATTTTAAAAAACTTGGCCCGTTTAAAATTAATAAAGTTATTTCCAAAACTAACTACCGATTATCATTACCCAAAACAATAAAAATACACCTTATTTTCCACATTTCCTTATTTAAACCAGTACCTAAAAACGCCCCGCTGGAAACAAGTTTAAAGATCGAAAAAGACGATAATAAATACGAAATCAAAAAAATATTAAACTCCAAAATGGTTAAAAACAAAATCCAGTACCTAATCAAATAAAAAAAATACTTATACGAAAAAAATACTTAGGAACCACTTGACCACTTAACGAATGCGATAAACCTAATTAAAACGTTCCACCGACAAAATCCTAACCGACCGTTTTTAACGTAGCCAAAATCACAGGCGATAAAGGTCCTCCGCTTAAATCTAACCTTACGGCGCTCCAATCGAAAGAAGTAAACGCCTTTACTATGGCATTTATTTCGGAAGCAAGCTGTAGTTGCTTTACTTCTACCTATCGCCTTTCTTTTTTATTCTTTCCCGTTTTTCCAATTAATCCAACTTTAAACCTTCCTTCAACATTTTTAATACCCGTTTCTTAAGGAGATCTTATTAAAAACGTAAACGTTTTAATTTTCCAATAAATTCCTTCGATTTTTCATTTTGGCGACGCCTTAATTCGTCCAATTCCTTTTCCGTTACTTTTTAATACGCCAAGAAACTATCCTTAACCTCCCGTTACTCCTTTTAAAAACGCTCTTATATCTCGTTTATCTTTCTTGAGGAATTTATAGTTAAAACGTCGCAAAAAAAACGTTAACGACAAATGTAATTATTGCAACTTAAATACTTTAAGGCGTAAAAATATTCGGCCTCGTTAAATCGAATATAATAAAAATACGAAAAAGCCCTAATACCAAATTTTTTAATTAAGTTAACATAATTATCCCGAAAATCGCGTTAATTTAAACGAAGCTTTTTTTTTTATTTCTCAATACGGCCTAACATGATAAAAGTTAACCAAGTCCAGAAGTAAGTTTAGAAAAAGAAAACGACTTATTATTTTTATCTTTAAGATAAAAATCCTTAGAAAGGGGAAATAATATTACGAAAACAATATTTTCGTCTTAAGGTCTTACCTTTAAAGCTTAACACGGAAATGCGCTACGGCTAAAGGTCGGCTAAAAGGCTTAACCCTTAAGTAATCTAGGTAATCTAGGTAATCTGGGATTAAATTACATAAATTACATAAATCTACGACATACTCATTAAAAGATAATTGGATATATAACGAACCGGTTTCCTATGTAAATAGCACCTACTTGGTTTCGCTTTTTAGCTATTAATCTAAGCTCTCGACTAAAGGCAACTGCACCGTTCTCTAATTAAGGGAAAAGTCTTTAAACCTCTTTAATGAACAAACCCCTAATAAATCATTCCTCGCCCTATTATTACCTACAAATCAAGACCCCATTTCGGATACTACTTATACTTCCAGGTGGATGTATGACAGGTTTGTTACAATTTAATACTTAAAATACTTATTATAAAATATACCTCCATACTTTTTATAATATTACAAAATATAAACGACCTTAGTAATATATTAAAGGCCTCCTTTAAAAATTTTAACGATAATGCATCTTAAACATACCGGGCAAACTTTAAACTTTCCACTAAATATATTAAATTCGTTAATAATGTTATTAAAGAATAACCTTAAGAACGGGTAATAAAATCCTAAACTAATAAACAGCCAAAATTATTACTAGAACAACCCGTAACATAACATAACTTAAGGCTTTATCCTAATTAAAGCAACTTCGTATTAATTAAATAACATTTAACCGTTTTAAAATTTAAAAGGTACCTTATAAAAAGCGCATATTATACGTAACCGATTCCAGATACCAGGTTTATGCCATAAGGTTATATTAATATAAGGGAGAACTGGAAAATTATAAGTATCTTATATCTTGGCGCCAAATCGACCGTATATTAATTAAGTAAATTTTACGATTAATAATAATCTTTAAATTCGGTAATATCGCGAAAAGCTTATATTATAAATAAGATTTCTTATTTTCGCAAGGTTTAATATTTATACAAACGGTAAATGCTAATATTGCCGTTCGGGATATTTTAAGGAATAACGCCTAATAAAACAAAATTTACATTATGGCGGATTATACGGGCCCTACAAGTTATTAAATTGCAAATCTAGCTAAGGATAATCGATTAATTACGGCTTTCGTAATTTAACGGAAAAAATACATAAATTAAGCACTTTATAAACGATACAAAAAAAGGTTTATAACTTTATAAACCGGACTAACTAACCAGAAGGTACATATTATATAACCGTTTTATGGATATTATAATTTACGGGGTTATGGGGGTAACAAATGTACAAACTGTATATGGGAACGCGGCGAGGAATATTTATACGCGGTCCCAAAATATAAGGCATTATTATATAACCCGAATAAAGATTTCCAAAAAGATTTAAACCCGGATATAACGCCTAGAACGAACATAATCCTAGGTTTTATTAATATGGACAGGGTTATTAATGCATAGGTTATAATAACGTTCGAATAAAAATAAAAGCAAAGGCAAAAATTATAAAAGATATGCAAAAACGTTAACTGGTAAGTTAATTATATACGAAGTACATAAGCTAATATAAAATTATGCGATATATTTAGCTATAAATAATGCGATATTATTAATACGTTAATTTATTTTAATGCGAAAAACTTATATAATATTATTATAAATAAAACCTTTAAACCAAACGGCCTTAATTAAGATTATGCGGAATAATAAATTATATTAATATTAAAATTAAATGCTTATATATATTATAATAAAATATAAAAATAATAAAAAAGTAAAAAATTATATTAACAGTTCGTTTTCGTTTAATAAATCCTTACTTTGCTTATCCGACGACGACGTAAAGAACGACGGATAATCCTAATTAGGACTATTTACCGAATGATTTATAATCTGTATTATGGGATTATAACCTTTTTCCGTATGTAAAATATTACGGTTATCCGAAACTAAATTATTCTTAGCGAACTCCGTACCAAAAGTTACGTAAATAGCTGCATTAAGGTTATTTATAAGTTGATTTTCGTTTATCATATTTAACCAATTAAGCCTACCTTCGTCGTTAACAATAGGTACGGTATCGTTAAAATCGATAAGCTTAACTTTCATAACTTTCCGGCCCGCGGCCAAAATATTTTCGGATTTTTAGTTATCCTTTTTGGCCCGAGGTGGATATTCTTTAACAAGCTAAAAATTACGAAATAAAAAGTGTAAGCATTTAAGGATTTCCGTACGGAAGTTTCGAGTAATATGGCGCCTATCTCGCGAAAAAGCATAACGCGCATAAAATTCGCGCTGGAGGGAAATATAATGCCTAACTAAAAACGAATCTTAAAAAAAAACAATATTAACGTTATATATATTGTTTTTCGATCGGCGGAGTTCGCCAGCAAGCTATAGGTTATAATGTTCGCCCTTTCGATTAAATGCTTTTTATATATTTTCCCTGGATTTTATAAAAGTTAAACTTAATATTAAGATTAAATCCTTAAATACGCGATTTAATATTATAGGACGTAATATTTAATCGAAATAAAGCATTTCTTTGCCGTAATTAATTTAACCAGCCTTATAAAAAAGGACCGATAATATCGGTATTAACCGTCTAATATAATTAACGTTACTATAACGTATAATATACAAAAGGCATAAATAAACCTGGGCTTTTTAAAAAAAGCAGTAATAACTTCGGAATTTTTTATCGATAGGAATTATATCGTTTAACGGTTAGTTATTATTAATAATTAGGTCGAAAAAGTCGTTACCTTACGAAATGTTATCCGTATTAAAAATGTAACTGGCTTTATAATTAACCGATAAAATTCTTTTTTAAAACGTTTTAATTAAAATTACGTCGTTTAGGAAATAATATATATAAGTTATATTCCCGAATTAAAAGATAAAATACTTACGAATAATCCGTTAAGTTATTTATATTACTAAATAACGTATTATTAGTAAATAACGATAAAGGATCTTCGTTAAATAAACCCTTATTTATTAACGCGTCCTGATTAAAACCTTGTAATGTTTTCCTTATTTATTTAATATAATTAAGATATTTCGAAAGCATATTATACGTAATAATCTTAAATTTAACGACGGTTAACCGGGAATATATATATTTAATAAACTTAATAAGTTAGGTTTTCAAAAAAAGATTTTCGATCGATTTCATTTTAATAATTCCGTATACGTTAAATATTTCTTTTACGAACGGTTTGTATCGAACGCGTAATTCTTGTAAAAATAACGTAAAAATGCAAATATTATATATATAAAAGATAAAAGGTTTAAAAAAGTAGAACTTTAGTAATTTTTAATATAATTACGTTATTTTATTTAAAAATTAACGATCCGCTTTTAAGGTTACTTACGTTATATACGTCCCGTTAATATTATTAAGTTAATAGGTACGTATAAATATAAATAAAAAATTTATTTATATATAAAATAAAATAGGAACGGAAAGGAATTACCGTTTTTTATTATATAGATCGGTTGTTTTGGTTTAACTGGTTTATATTTTCCGGATATAATTAATTATCTTTTAATTCCCGTAAATAAGATAAAAGCGATTCGAAAACCGATAAAATTATCTTTTTTTAAAACCGCATATTTTTTAAAAGATCTTTCGATAAACGTTATAAGTACCTTCGATAATACCTTCGTTTTAATTAATTATATTCAATAAAATCGAACGGCATTTATTATACGGTAAACGTTTTAATATAGGAAAATTTGGAAACTTTTATTTATTTTGTTTATAAAGCGCATTAACAAAAATAAGGAATAAATTCCGGATAATATTAATTAAGAATTAACGGGAAATATTTAATAATACTAAATGTTATTATAACATTTCGTAAAATTATTTTATTTTACAATATTATTTAAAACGGAATATAAATTGCTTTAATTTTCCTTTAATAATACGGCTATAACGACGAATAAAGGCGGTAATAAGGTTCCGCATAACGGAATTATATCGAAACGTTATATTACGAACATAATTTTAAATATTAAAATTATCGTATTAAAACATAATATTATTTTATCGTACCTGGTTATAAAACTTAGCTTATTTTAATTAAAACGGTATTATTATAAAGAAAATAACGTAATTATTTTTGCTACTTTTAATAACCGGGTTACGTTTTTATTTAACGTAATATAACTTTTATAAATATTTAACCTTTTTAATATATTAATTTTATTTCGTAATAAACTTAAGGATAATAAAAACTTACCTAGTAAATGGGGTAAATAATTATTATTAATTTTGAAAACGATTTTAACCATAATGGCTAAAACCATAAGAAAAAAATACATAAAAACGTTCGGATCGTTATTATTACGAAACCGTTTTGCTTTCGGCTTTATATTATACGATTACCATTTTTTCTTTAGGTATATAATTATTTAATTTAAAAGCTTAAATTAATTAAGAATTAACGTATTTATAAACCGTTAACCTTCGTTTAAGGTAATATAAATTATTTTAACATCAAATAATAAATATTTCGGTAAACGGCGAAATTTAAGCCTTTTTATAAAAGCTATAAACTTCCCGTATAACGTATTATGATATTTACTTATAAGAAAGTCCTAATTAATAAAAATAATAAACTTTTGTTAATTTTCGCATGTTAATAATTTATCCCGTATTTGTTTTTTTTTAATACGTTAATTAACTAATTAATTCGAATAGTCGAATTAAAAGCTTTACTTAAATTTTTGTAAAAAAATCCAATTACGGATAAAGTTTTTAAACGTTAAATTCGTTTTTCGGTATTATTGCCAGAAATTGATTATACGCGTACGTATATTTTTTTTTAAAAGCGTGGTTCGATAAAACTAGGAGAATTCGGATTCGTCGTGTTCTAAAAGGGGGGATAATAACGCGACGTGTTCGGACTGTAGCTGATAAATGCGTTGGTATCTAGGAATGGCAAAAAGGTTCTAATCAGGACCATTACGGTATTGATGATACGCCATAATGAAGGGATTCGTATAAATATATATATAATTACAGGAAACGTCTTATTATTAAGATATTACAGAATTTCGTTTTTCTTAATTATGAAATGTATAAAACGAACCCCTTTTTCGCATAACATGAACTTAGGCCTCGCTGGTTCGTTACGGGGATTTGGGGTTTGATTGGTTGATTTTTAGCGTTATGGAGCGGTACTTAAGTGACTTCGAAGAAAATAGAGAACGAGCCAGGGAGGCCTGAGCTAGCTGAGGTAACCTCTAGCGAAGAAGAATCCGACTAGTTTAAATTGATTTATGGCGTTGTGGTTGCTTTATTTGATTTCGTTCCTGCGAGGTGCCAAAAAGTGTACCGCGAGGTGGTATGTACCGCGAGGTGGTGTGAGACGTTATGGATAATTTATTATTAAAAATACCGTACTTATTATTATTGAATATTATGTTATTAATTAAAGTTTTAACTTCGGGGCCGGATCTATGTATGAGTACTATTAATTAACGATTAATTGGTCGTAAGTTAATATTTTTAACTTTTTATATACCTGCTAGTTTTTAACCTTATACTATAATTTCGTCCGTAGCTTTATTAATTCCAGTAGGACCTTAAATTATTAATCACTTACCCGGTTTATTTTTTAGTTTACGTTCATTTTAACCTTTTAAGATTTAACTTAATAATAAAAACGTATTAACCAAGTTTTAAAATGATTATAACCGTATCGACCGTATAATAATAAAACATTTCCAAATACGTGTTATTTCTGTTGGGCATTTATTTTAAGAAACGTATGTTATTTAGATATAAATGCTTGCAATTATATTGATTAATATTATTAATGGCCCCGTTAAAAGTCGGGACTATAAATGGCGAATTGTTGGGAAGGAATTTTAAGTTATAGTGGGTACTTAGTTTAATGTTATTATTATGTTAGTTAATTAAGGAAGAAGGCCTTTATTATATTTTGTATACGTCGAAATCATCCGGGGTAAACCTATAAGCTTGTTCCTAAATTTGTTTTTTAAGGATTTTCGGTATATTATTATTTTATTTCTTTAAATATTTAAAATACTTAACTTAATTTTATATAAATGATGCGAATGATAATACAAAGGTTTTAAGGAACTTAATTAATGTGATATGTTTTTATTCTTTAAATAGGACTTAATTCCTGGAATTTATGCAAGGTTTTGCAGTAATTGTATCGGGTTTGTTAAAGGTTATAGGGATATATTTTAGGATAATCGGTTCGATTATTTAAAGGTTAAATATGCGCGGTTTTTTAAGTTAAACAAGATATCTGTTTAAAAGTTTATTTAATTATGAAGTTATTTATTAAAGGCCGCTTTTATTTAATAATTAAAAAATATGTTTCTAATTTTCGCTATTTAACTAAAATCCGGTCTTTTAGATTTGCAAATATTAATTAGCGATTAAAGAATATAGGCATTATGTAAGATAATCGTAAGAAAGGTGGGAGGAAATTAAGGGGAAAATCTTTATTTTTAATCTTTCTTAATTAATCGCGTTAATATTTGCCGTTAGGTTGATCGATTCGTTTCGGGTGTTTTATTATCGTCCACAATTGCGTAGCCTTTTAATCGATTATTAAAAATCTTTATTTTAATATTAGTTTTTATAGGTTTTAAGGTTTAAGGTAATTATCTTCCAGCTAGTTCGACTTTCGTAATATTTAAAATATTTGATATAATATTGTTTAGTTAATTTAAGAATAGCTCTATTTAGTCGTCCTTTTATAAGTCGATCGGCCTTTAATATCCTTTCTTATTTTTTACAAATTACTTTAATTTATTAATAGGGAAAATCCCTTATAACTTTATTCTATTAATTTCTTCAAAATAATAAGTACCTTAATTGTTAATTTTATTAATTTGGTACAGTTTAATTTAATGTTATTTTAATTTATATTTTTAGATATATATCAATATATTTTAATACGTCGTATAAAGTACCAGGTCATCTATTTATAAAGGCTTGTCCTTTATTTTATTTCTATTTTTCTCGTTTGCAAATTTAGCAATCTTACGTTTTTGGTCGTTAATTATTTTGGTGACCTTGAATATATCTTCGGCCTTTTTTTCCAACGATCGAATTCTTTCTGTAATCAGGCTTTCACTTAAAGTATTAGAATCTTAATTTATAATGCGTTAAATCGGTAATATTATTTCGATCCGTAGGATGATTTTTTAATCGTATAGCAATTTGTAAAAACTAAACCATAACCTTTAACGGTTATGTTATCGGCGAAGGTCATTTTCGGCAGGAACTTGACCTATCCTTTGTTCATATTATTCGTTACTTTTCTTAAGCCTTTAATAATCGGAACATATTCTTTTTCGATTAAACCTTATCGGTAGTTAATATATGCAGTTTTAACCTTCCTTTAAATTTTAAAAGAATTATAGGCTTTAATAACTTCGTCCTTGTTTTTAAAACCTCCGGTTATTTTAATTTTAATCGGAATACTATATCGATAGAACATATGTTCGTTTTAAGGTTTTTTAATTATAATTAATATAATTAAGCGCAAAACCTTAAATTTTAGGTAACCGGATAACTTATATCTAGCCTCTATAATAGCCATATAATTATTATCATTAGCTATAAATTACATATCGGTTACCTAAACAATAATTATATTAATGGTCTAAAAAAGCCGTAATATCCTTCCAAGAGTTAATTAGCAACTTCCTGGAATTTCGGATACTCAAATACCGTTTTTCGAATTTATCCATATATTTTACGCTAATAATAAAAAGCTGCTATACGCTCATAGGCCGAATTCTATGTCTTATAACTGGAATCCTTATGATATTCCTTAATTACCGCGTATTACTTTTGTTAATTGTTAAACACCTTACGGATACCGTATCGCTTATTTGCTTTAGGCCAGAAAATCCCCTCTTAAACAAAACAATTTAAAACCCCGGCTTTAAAAGCAGTTTTTCTTTTCTTAAAGCGTTTTATAATTAATTAGGAAGATTTAATATCGTTAAGAATTTCCAGTACTTTTATAACTCCTTAAACCAATTTTTAATAAAAGGTCTTTATTTTTAATCCGTCGTAATAAATATTGTAGTTATATTAGTTAAAATAAATTAATACAAATAACGTTTAACTAGATATTAATAAAATTATCGACTTCTTTTTCTTATTAATTGTTTAACGCGTTAAAGGCTTTAGGTAGCCTTTTCGATAATCCGTTAGCGGTTATGTTTTTCTTACTAAGAATGTATTTAATTTTAAAATCTAACATTTTTATGCATATAATTTAACGGATACAGAGGGCTTTAGGAAAAGAACTTATCGAATTATTAAGTTAGGTAACTAATACTTTAACGTCGATTTTTAATATAAATCGGATTCTATATATATAGTTTCGGAATTTATTTAAAATCTTAAAAACAGTTCGATATTTTAGTTTGTTAACGTTATAATTTAACTCCGCGCCTTTTTAAATACTACGTTTCAAGCGCGCGGGATATTCGATTTTACTAATTATTTATCCGAAAATATTTTTAAATTTTCTTTTACTTAGGTTTATTTTTATCATAATTTTACCTGTTATAAGGTTATAATTTAAAGTAATTAAAGTCGGGGTTATCGTAGTTATTTTCTCAGCGCTTTTTATAGCTTTATTTTAATTAGGACCTTAGACGAAACGTTAATTTTTCCGGCGCAATCTTATAAAACGCTTAACCTTTATGGCAAAATACGTTATAAAAATCCGATAGTAAATTATAATACTTAAAAAAGCTTTAATTTTCGAAACGGTCTAATGTAGCTAAATTTCCAGGGCCTTTTTTACGCTGGTTATATCTAGGCAGTAATTATTTATTCTATAAAGAAGTCCGACTATAATTATAGTGTTTTGGTATTATTAAAACTTTTTTATATTAATTAAAGTATTAATAACGTTGTAACTAAGTAACGTAATGTTAATGTTAAAGATATACCTATAAATAAATTATCGAATCCCTTAAGAAATTCCTTCGTTATTATATCTTATTTTTATGCCTTTAATACCTAAGTCGTCGATAAATAGGTAAACTATGTTATGTATTAAAACTTTCAAGATTCTCTCGACTATAAAATAAAAGTAAGTTATAAAGCTAGTAAACCTTATACGTGTACTAATATACTTGAGTAATTTTAAATATATTGCGAAAATAGTTAAATCTTTATTAACCGGGGCTAATATAACCTGATCGTATTTTAAGAAAAGATCCACCAAAATAATTAAAAAAACATATAGCAAAGTTCGCGGACAGTTTGTCACAATCTTTTACTATAAAGGTATTTCGTAAGTTAATAACGTTTGATTTTATTGCAAAATTAATTAGTTGCAATTTATTATCCTTTTTTTTGGTATAATAAATCAAACGTTTCTATACGCGGTATAAGATTATTCGAATATTTCCGTTTATATTTGTATTCGTAATATTTTAATTAGCTTGTATTTAAAGCTAGCTCGCATAATTCTGCCTTTGGTTTGCCAGGCCTTATAAGAGATTATTCGGATTTTATAATTTGGTACGATACTGGATTTAATCTTACCACATTTTTACCAATCTTAAGTTAAGGCAGCTTTTTTGCGGAATAACATTTTTTTAAAAAAAACTTTCTTTATGCGGGTGAATTTAGCGTCTAATTAATCAAAAATAATGTCGGCCTTTTTTTTGTAAGTCGGGTTTTTCGCGGTATAGTAGTAAATCTGTGGAATAAGATAGTTAACGGAGTACCAGGTTCGTCGGCTTTTTTTTGCTTTAATTAATAACTTGCTAAACCTTTTCAAGCTTTTTAATTTTCCCATCTGGATGTCCAAAAGGTAGTAATTTATCGGATAATATATTATCGATAAAAATTCCCTTTTTTTATTTCGGCTTGTATATCGTATTAATCTGGACGGTCCGGTCCTTATTAATTTTATTTTGTATTTCTTCCTATAAGATTCCGTACAAGGCGTATGCAAGGTTTTTATCGTTAAATTATCTTAATACCGTATTTTTAGGTTCCAACTTATTTTTTATAGACTTTTGAACAGTTATCGAGTTTTAATCAGTATAAATGTTATTAATCCAGAGAGTCTACAGGCCCGTAATATATTTATTTGTTTTTCCGCTTATAGACTTGCTTTCGCTAGTAAAACGGTTTATAGTTTTACTAAGTTCTTTTTTTTTAGTTCTTTTTTAACGCGGATGTTATAAGTGACCTCTTTAGCTGGAACTAACGGGATAATAAATTTTGTCGGATTAAACTTCAAGGTTTCTTTTATTATTTCCGGATTTATATTAAATATTATTTCGATTTCGCCATAAAGTCAAATCCGAATATTAACGGTTATGCAGCAAAATAATCATTAACGATACATATAAGGATAATAATTAATCGGTTAACTAGTTAAATAAGTATTTCGATAATATTTCCAAATGGAACTTTTTTTTTTTACTAATTAAACTTTATAAATAATATTCGTATTTGTCGGATTGTTAATTTATGTCGTTTAACGTATAAGGCGGTAATAACGTTCGATTCGGTTTTTATGTCGATAATTTTATTAATTAGGTCTTCGCCGTTTCTATGGTTTACCTTAACTGTAAGTCTGAATAAAGGGGTAATATATTTAATTGGGTTATATTATTATATTGATGAAATCTTTACCTCTTGCTAAATATCTGGTTTGTACCCGATATTTAAAGGTAAAATCTTAGGGGTATTTTTCGGGTTTTAAGGTTCGAATATTCTTACTTTAATTTCGGATATTTTAATCTCTTCTTTACTTTTATAATTAAGTGCTTTTAAAGCTTTAATACTTATAAAATTCTTAAAAGCTTTGCCGAAGTTTGGATAGATCTTTATTAATTCCGATTTGGTAATTTCGAATTTCTTTTTGAAGTTTTTATTGATTTCTTTCCTTAAAACTTAACGATATGTTTATCGATTAAGCTTTTATAGTTAAAAATATTCTAGGTTTAGATAATATCGTTTACCTAAGTAATAATAATTATTTAAGTCGTATTGTTTATTTAAATTACGTTATTTATTTAAATTATTAGTTCGATATTATGAAATAAGGGTTTTTCGTATATTAGGTTATTATTTTCGGTTGTTTCGTTTTACTCCCGTTATTAAACATCCTTTTTTTTCTAACGCGTTTAGCTATTATAACGTTAGTAAGTATGGCGGGCTGATTAGAGTCGTCGACCTTTAAGGTACGGATTCTTTTTTAAATGTCGGGTACTTTTACTTTCGATAAAGTTATTTTATAATTATTTACATCTGGATGTTTTTTTATAAAATGTGTTACATTAACCTTAATTATACGGTTTTAACTAATAGTAAAATCCTGTTAGGACGGCTTTAAAATTTGTATAAGTTTCGGAAATTTGAGAAAAGTAATCCGAATATTATTAGAGTTAGTTTTAAGTGATTCTTTACCTTTAAAAATGTCGTTTTGCCGATTAAAGTACCGTATTTCTCCCTAAAGCGATTAAGAAAGCCCAGTAAGTTATGGATTTATTTTAAAACTTTTCTCCACATCCGAATTTAGTAATCGAAAGCTTGGCTTTTAAGGACCTGTGAAAATTATATTATGATTAACGTAATTTAATCGTGAAATATTTTTAGGTAAATCGTATGTCCGTCCTTATTAAATATAATCAGTTTTATGTTTTTTATATTCCTAAATAAATGGTATTTGTTTATATTATATCTAAATCTTAAATAAAACTAACATGTATTATAATCAAACCCGCTCGATTGTTTTCTTTAACCTAGGGAACTATTTCTATAATCTTTACGATTTCGGTAATTATTTTAATTACGGTAAAGGTTTAATGGATTCAAATTATCCGGCTGGAAACTTATTATATTAATTGAAGAGTTAACATTATAATTACGAACTTAAGCTATTTTCTATCTTAATAAAGCGTAATATTGTAAATTCTAGGCAGTTTTTCGCTAACGTATCTTTTTTTTAAAAGTTTTTAAGTTTTAAATTTGTCGAACTTGGGTAATCTTTAAGTCTTATAATGCATTCGTAATTTCGGATACTGAGTTAATCTTGTTCGTTCGTATTTATTGCAGTTAAAGGCGTTTTTATCGTTATTACTTAAATTATTAAGTTAAATAAAGCCGGTCGTTATCGTTATAGTCGATATTAAAGCGGCCGTTTTTTTGCTGTCGGTTACGGCCTTTCTATTTAAATACTTTAACCTTATTAAAAACTTAATTTTTAATTAATATCGATATATTGTCGTAACTTATCGCATATAGGTTTTTAAGCTTTATAAAGGAATTATTAAGAATTCCTTTAAAATAACCGGTAAATAATTCTTTTACTAAGTTTTCCGTGTATTCGTTTTTACTAGCTGTTTTTTTCAGCTTAGATTTTTATAGGATGTTCTTTACCTTAATATTACATTCCTGATAATACTCTCTAAATTTAGTTAGGTTTATTACGTTAAAGTTATTTTGTTAAAGTTCTTAATCGGTTTTTAATAATCCGGATTTGCTTTAAGTTTCGGAACTTAAAGATTTTTAAGCTAACCTTAATAATATTATCCTATTTTATAAATCCTTTAATAGCAGCCTTAATTCGGGTTTTTATAATAATGCTATCTGTTTAAAAAGGTAAGTTAGCGATTATTTTAGATTTCGTTAGCTTATATTTTTTGAATAATCTACTAAGCCCTTTAAGCCAGTCGATAGTTCCATTTCCAAAAAACAAAAATCCGGGAAGGCAGATAAATCCGGGAAAACTTTTAAAAGCGAAAGCCGGTTCATAAGGTCCATTAGGAAGCCGTATTTTTATTAATCGATTTATCTAGAGGGTGTAACATCTGGTATTAATACCGCAAGTCCTGTAAATAAATTTCAGAATTCGTAAGATTATGCAATCTTTTGTTTTCCTAAGATTTTAATCGAGATTCCACAAATTCCTTACAAGTTTAAACCCCGTACAAATCTTAAGGATTTAATCCAATTATTTAAAGGCTTCCTTTTATTAACTCTATTGCCGTAAAAGTGTTTTAGCGATTAATATTAAATAATAATATTTAAAGTAAGACCCTAATCCTTTTTTAAAATAAAGAATTCCGATACAGGTAAAAGGCTTTATTATCGCTTAATTTAGGTAATAATCTTAAAGAACTTTAATAAGCTTCTAACAATCTTATTAAAACTTATCTTAAACTCATTAAATTTATTAACTTTAAAATTATTCGAGTTTTAAGGCTCTGGGTTAACGGGAATATGTTTAGGCATAAGGCAAATAATTATCCGTAATATTTATTTTAGACATATTTTCCTTTTTTTATGATAGACAGACAGGTAACCTTTTCATTTTACTACCTGTCCTAACCGTCTTATCCTAATTAACGTAGTATATTTAGCCTATACTGAACTGGGCCCTTTCCAGCTTATTTATTAATACCTTTGTTACTAACCTAAATACTTTAATATTAAGGTTAATTAAAAGCAGCAGTTCTTAAATAATACTTTTTAGTAATAACTAAATAGGACGTTATTTAATTAACGTTAGTAAGTTTTAAAATATGTTATCCGTTATTTTCTTTCTGACTTTCGTATTATGTTAAGAGATATTAATTCCTTTTAGCACTTTTTTTCGTGTCCGTAATATTAGTAATTCCATAGCCCTAATTCTCTTTTTATCTAAATTCGTAATTTATTCCATATCGTTAATCTTATCGTCGCTTCCATTATTTAATTAATTAAAATCAGAATAAAATGTACGTTATAACCATTTTAAGGTTTTGTAGATCCCTGGGTATTTATGTAGCTAATGTTCGTATATATCTTATATTAATATTTTTTGATATTTTTCTGAGACGTATATTCTTTTATTCTTTAGTTCCTAACTAATTTATCGTTATATTCCTAGATTTTCTGGTGCCGTGTAAGGGGTGTTACTTTGATCGTTACTATTTGTCGTAGTTGTAAGTATTTATCTGGCGTAATATGAAAATTTAATGGTTAACCTTAATTATCTTTTTTTCAAATTTGGTTTTCGACTTAATACGTTTATTTTGCCGTGTTTTAATCCTTTCCGATAGATAATAACGAAATCGTCTTTTATTAATTTTTCGTTATAACGTAGTTACTATCCTATTAACCTTTTGGTGATGGTAAAGCGAATAAGGCTTTTATAGTCCGTATATACCTTAACCTAGTAAAGGTTTTCCTTAAGCTAATATTTAAATTTTTGAAAAGCGTTAACGATAATTATGAACTTTTTATCGGGAATAGGGAAATTCAACTTTGCTTTTTTTAATTTGTAAAAATAAAAGGGGATAAGATGTAATTTACCTTAATTATCGCGATATTTAATTATTACGTTTAAAGTATAGTCTAAAGCGTCAGCTTTAAGCCTAATTAGACGGCTTAGGTCGTGTATAATTAATACTTGCTTATTGGTAATCGCGTTTTTAATTTTTTAAAAGGCTCTTTTATTTCTGGTATTTACTGAAATTCGTTTCCTTTTTTTGTTAGGTTTAATAGTAGTATAACTATTTTGCTAAAGTATCCAATGAATTCCCTGTAATAATTAGCAAATCCGAGGAAAACTTATACTTCTTTAATTGTAATACTCTTTTCTGATTTTTACATTGTAGCGATTTTCTTAGAGTTTATTTTAATATACTTAAAGGTGATAATATGTCCTAAAAGTTCCACTTTTTAGGTATGGAACTGGCTTTTTTCCTGTATTAACCAGTAGGTTTGCGTTTTATAGGGCTTAAACAACTTTATAAATATGTCCTGTATGTTCCTTTTCGTTTTTCGAATAGATAAAAATGTCGTCGAGGTAACAAATAACGAAGATATCCAGGTACTTTCTAAGTATATAGTTAATTATCCGTTGGAAGGTTGTTAGTACGTTCGTAAATCCGAAAGGTATAACCAGGTATTTAAAAAGTCCGTACTTCGGTTTAAAAGTTATTTTCTATTCGTGTTCTGATTTGATACGTATTTGATTATACCTTTCTTTAAAATCTAGGTTTATAAACCATTTTATCTCGTAAAGGCGATCCTTTATTTTATTAATTAAGGGCAACGGCGTTTTATTTTTCGTTATTATATCGTTTAGCTGTTTATAATTAATAACTAGACGTCGCTTTCAGTTCTTCCTTGGTATAAAAAACTTAAGATATCCGGTTAATAAATTAAAACGTTGTATATAACATTTTTTAAGCTTGTTTTTATAGTATTTACGTAATACCTATAATTTTATTTCGTCAAGGTTATGAATTAAATAAAATCTGACCGATATTCTTTCTTTAAGAATTACTTTATAATTCTATTCGTTATGTTTTGGTAATTTCGTTTTAAACTTTTTTCGAAATAGTCGTTTATATATATGGTACTGTGGAAATACGTTAACTATTATTTTTGGCTTCAAGGGTTAATGCTACAGGTAATCGTTTATTTTTCGTAAATCTATCTTAATAATAGCGATAATTCGTCGTATTTATTTGTAATACCTTTATTCTTTTTTATATCTTGTTCTTATAGGTGGTAAGGCTTTTCTTATATCTTTATTTGCATTCGTTATTATTTCGATCGAATATTAAAACCTTTTCGCATTTTCTTTATCGAAAGGGTGTGAAATGAACTTTACCTAGGGAATTAACTAATCGATTAAGGGGTTATATTAATATAGGCATAATTTTCCGAGGATTATGTCGTACTTCCTTAACGGAATGATGTCGAAATTTGTTATTTAGTTTCCTCCTTTAACGAAAATCGTGAGGTAATTAATTTCGCGGTTAATCTTTTCATTATCGAGGTTAATGCCTAACCTTTTGCGTTCTCGGCGATATAGGATTCCATCTTTTCCTTTTCTGATAACCTAAGCTGGTTAATTACTTCCGGGAAGCTGTAATTATCTTTTGTAGCTCCGTAATCTATAAATGGGATAAACTAGTATGTCCTAATTCGTACTTTTAAGGTAATAGGGTCGTTTTAACTTTTGTTGTTCTGTTTAAAGCCCTTTTTAGAAACTTTTGTTAGTTTTTCGGGGTTTTAGCATTTTGCGGTTTTTTTATAGGTGGCGTTTACCTTTTAAATCGTTCTTTAAGGCCTCAATACGCCTTTAATTTTCTTAATTAAAGGCTTATAGCTATTTTAATTGTCCTTCCTGTTGGCGTAAGGCAACTTCGAGTAAAAGGATTTACGTTTAAAAGTTTTTTTATTAATATATTTTGGTTCGGGATTTTTCCGCGCTTTTTATTCTGCTTGAAACTGGATATCGTATTACCTTCGCCTTTCTTCTTTTTCTGTTGGATTTCCTTTTAAACTTTTTGTTATTTGTTTAGGTTTTCCGTAAAGGTTAATCGGAAGCTTAAATTATTAATTACATTTAAAAATACTCTCATAACCGTTTAATGCATCTATTTATCCTTTATTTTATGTAATGGGGCTGGGTTTAAGCCCCATCGTTGCACTAAGCGCTCGTCGGTGCCAAGCCGCTAGGAATACGCGGCGCTAGCGTAGCGCCATATATTTTCGCCGACAAATTGCATTTTCAATCTTCTTTTTTCTTTCTTTTTTAGTTAGAAAATAAGCCCTTTTTAGGCCACTCTTAGAGATCGCATAGGTTGGGCCTTTTACGTATTTTCTAGTTTACAATTAGCAAAGCAGGAAACGTTCGAGATTAGATGGAAGGATTTTCGAACGGTCCTTACGGGGCCCAATAAAAGGTTACCATAGGCCCGCAGGTACAGGCGATATTAAACGCGATAATAAAGAGTTTAACCTTTTTAGCAGCCTTAAAGTAACCCCTAAGTTCCTAATTTAAAAAAAAACTAAAAAGAAAGCGTTTTTAATTTAAAATTCCGTAAAAAAGTAGGACATTATGGATAAAATATTAACGAACGCAACCGAATAACTTAAAAACGAATTTATTATTTAATAAAAGATTTTTAATTAGTTATAAATTCGGAAAAAGGTTCCCGCGGAAAAAGGTTTTATCTTATCGATAGATTAATTATAAATTTACTCGATTTTCACCTCCGAAATAACTTAGGCGGTCGAATTAATATTTGGAATTAAGCGAAAGCCATTATTATAATCGCAAAAGTTCGATAAGACTAAAAAAGATCTCTCGCGTAATATACCTTTATAAGTTACAAATTAAAAACAGATACCATTTTCTTAAAAAGGGCTCGAAAACAATTTTACGCCAGATACGAAAGGCTACAAGGCAATATACAACGTATGGTTACTATATATTATACTATTAAAAGCTTAAACGGTAATCACAACCTTATAAACCTTTTTAAACGTTATAAGAATAATATAACGATTAATACCAGAAGGAAAAGGCTGCCGAACAATTTAAAGGCTTAAAGTAAATTAATACTGTAAAGGTTTTATTCTTTTACTTAACATTTAAAAGAATATTAACCGACGTAAAAGGTATAACGTGGTTTATAAATATAAAACTTACGCTTTAAAAAAAAGCTTTAAATAAAAGGTTAACTTAAATATTAAACATAATAAAGTTACCCGATAATTATAACGCTTAAATAAATAAAGTTATAGAAATCGCCGGGCGCCGTAAAAAAAAGGCGATATAAAGAAATTAATAATTCCATAACCGTTTTCGGTAACGATAAAAACCCTTAATTAATCCAAACGGCCATATAGACATATCGGGAATCTTAGCTCTGGGTTAATAAAGTTAAAAAAACGCGGGCCTTGTTTTCGGCGCCTAAATAGTATACATATTAGATTTCTTAAGAAAAAAGGAACGCGTACAGGGCGAAAGGTTTATGCCTCCGATACGGTCGTTTTGACTGCAGGATAAATCGTTACCCTTACTTGCCCGCGAAAAAACCGTAAAACGGAATTAGTTCTATAAAAATTCCCGCCTTCGAAAAACCGGAATCGGAAAACGGAAAAGGAAAACCGTAACTCCTAAACATTAGCAAGTTCGGGGGCAAGATACAACTCAGATGGAAATAAATATTACAAAGCAAAATATGGACGGTTTCTAATTTAGTATCGATATTTATATTAATTAAAAAAGGTTTATAAAAACATTCTTTGGTTAAAAATATAAATACTTACCGTAATAAATAAAAAGCTTACGAAACGTTTAAAATTACCCCGTATTTTAATTATGATACGAAGATTAAAAAAGGCTTAGAAGAAAAATGAGCCTTATCGAAAAGAAATTAAGAAAATAACATATATAGAAATAAATATCGCCAGATTTGAAACTAAAACCGTTACTTATATTATCGATAAGCTAAATTACCTTTTAATATTACGGAAAGCTAAAATAAAGCGTTACAAAATTAACTATTTCGTAAAAAAATACCTTTTAACGATAAAAGGCGTAAGGGTCGTAAATGTTTACTAAAGAAAGTACGAAAGGTTAAGGAATCGCTTAAAAGCCGTTGGTAAAACGAGGATATTCTTAGTGGTCGCGTTTAGGGCCGAATTGCGGCGGATAAATAGAATGAAAAAACCTCGATTAAAGATTTAGCTATTTTCGATTATTTTAATTGATATTAATAAAGCTCTAACACTTAAAAAAGAAGCCCCAATAAACGAAAAGCTTCCGTTTAGGTTAAAAACGTTTCGGAAACTTTTTAATAAAAAGTTAAGGGACGACTTATTACCCTATTATCAGGGAGTCGATTATAAGATCCGATTACGCTGCGACGAAGCTGGGCAAAAAATACTTATACCATAAGGACCCTTATATAGCATATCCCGTAATAAGCTATTAGCATTAAGGAAAACCCTAACAGAATTACTTGATAAAAGGTACATTCGTATTAGCAGTTCCCTAACGGAACCCTCGGTCCTATTCGTAAAAAAACCAAAAAAAAAGATTAAGTTTTCATTACGACTATCGGACGTTAAATACGATAACCGAAAAAGATCGGTACCTTTTACCTTTAATCGCGGAAACTCTAAAAATGCTATCCCTAGCCAAATGGTTCAAAAAGGTAAACGTACGAATAGCGTTCCATAAAATCAAGATTAAAAAAAGAACAAATAGAAAGCCGCCTTCCGAACGCGCTTCGGGTTATTCGAATAGTTAGTAATATTATACGGGTTATAGAGTGCGTTTACGACGTTTTAGCGTCACGTAAATAAAATATTAAGGGAATATTTAAATATCTTTTATTGCGTTTATACGGATAACGTCTTTATTCTTTCCTTAGGGTTTAAGGAAAACCATATATAAAAGGTAAAAAAGATTTTAAACCGCTTAAAGAAGGCGGGCTTTAAACTTAACATATTCAAATATAAGTTGGCTGTTAAATCGATAAAATATGTAAAGTTTATTATAAAGGTAGAACGGGAAACACGGATGAATTTAAAAAGGTTGCGCGCGATTAAGGAATAGGAAGTTTCCAAAACGTTAAAAGGAGTACGAAACTTTCTAAGTTTCGGTAGCTTTTACCGCGAATTTATAGGCCGTTATACGAAGTTAATAACTTTTTTAATCCTCTTAACCCGAAAAGAATTTCCTTTTTGTTAGAAAAAAAGGAAATAAAGGCGTTTTCATAGCTTAAGAACGCTTTTATATCAAAATCAATGCTTATATAATAAAATTCTAAAAAGCTTATAATAATAAAAACGGATTATTTTAGATACGTTTACGGGAAATACTTATCCTCAGTTAATAAATAGAGAATGTTACGCCCGGGCATTTATTATTTAAAAGATTAAAGGCTATTAGATTTAATTACGAAATTTACCCTAAAACCCTTATAGTAATAATTAATTATCTAAGAGCTTAAAATATAAAATTACGTACCGTAATAGTTCCGTTTAAAATAATTACTAATTATAAAAACTTAAAATATTTTATAATTTTCAAAAGGCTGAACGAACGTTAAATAAAGTAATCCAAAAACATTTAATTTAGCTTTTATTTAAAACTTCGCCCAGGCCGCTTTAATATTAAGGCTGATATATTTTCGGATAAAAAGTAAAATATGCTTACCGGAAAAACAGATAATAAAAAAGTAGGTTAGAAATTTAAATTATTAAAAAATAAATAGTTCTTTTTGTTAATTACGAAACGCAGGAACGGTATAAATAAACTTTTAACGGTTAATAATATAAAGGCGACTAAGAATAAATTATTTTAAAACACGTAAATATTTCAGTATTACGAAAACCTTTAAAAAGTTTAAGACGTAACGTTAAAATATAATAAAATTACGTCCGAATTATTAATGTTATTATTAAAAGCGAACGTAATCTTTCTGTAAAAGTAGAGCTGCTAATATCGATTATAAAATATTTATTAAAGGTTAAAAGGATATTTTCTTTCGCGAACGTTTATAAATTGCGGATTAAAAGTTATTTAAAACGGCTTTAATTTAAAACATATATAATTTTTTTATAATAAGATACCTAAAAACGGACGTTACGATAGCGGTACTTATAAAAGACTTTTTCTGGCCCGGAATATACCTCGTGGTTAAAAGGTTTTATACGAACTATAACGTATACGGTTGCAAAAACGTATAAACAAATTAAAAAAAAGGAATTATTAAAACTATTACTAATTTTTAAAAGGTTTTATAACGAATTATTAATTAATTTTATAACCGACCTTCAAACGGTTTTAAGCATAGTTTATTTTTTTAATAATTATAATAAATTAATTATGTAAATTAATTACTTTAAAAGCGATATTTATAATCAACGTAAAAGCCTTAGTAAAAATATTCGTAGAAGCGTA
This sequence comes from Monosporascus ibericus, assembly GCA_004154915.1. NCBI lineage: Eukaryota > Fungi > Ascomycota > Sordariomycetes > Xylariales > Monosporascus > Monosporascus ibericus. The sequence continues at coordinate 55,336 of QJNU01000203.1, forward strand.
TTAAAGGTCTTAAGCTTTTCCCCATGTTATTATAAGCAATAAAGGAAATAATGAAATAAAAAGGTTTTGGAAAAGGTTTTGTAACTTAATAAAAATAAAGTAACGCTTATCAACCGTATTCCATACTAAGAATAACGGCATTATAAAAAACCAAATCAGGGAATATTACTTTATCTGCACACTTTCATATCATACGCGTAATAACAATAAAATAAGCTTTTCCCGGGTACGATATTTAGAATTAATAACCGCGATACGATTTTAATAAAATTAAGCTTATCTTTTCTACTTTACGGGTATTATGCCAATCCGGTCGCGTTAATAAAAAACAGCTTAATACTTATTAAAGGTTCCCGTATAAAGGTTAAGGGTTCCGTATAAAGGTTACGGGAAAACACCGAATTCGTTTAAATAATTATAATAATAGTTTAATAAACGCAGCAAAGAATAATAAATAAACGCCGTTTTCCCGCGGAAAAATACAAGGTGGAAAATAAAGTATAATTATTTTTCAAAAACGTCGTTACCGCATTACCCATAAAGAAGTTAAATTAGCTTTAGCCGAAATATTAAATATCGAAGGTAATAAATTTATACGTAATAGAATATAGTATTTTTTAAAAGGATCTATAACCGCTTTTACATAAATTTATTAAAGTACATAAGCGCAGATTCTTTCTTATCCTAAATTAACTTAAATATTTAACTTTTCCGGATATTAACGGAAAAAGGAGAGTTAAAGTACGTAATAAATCGTATTTTATAAATCCGTATTAAAAGAATTAAAAAGGTTTTCGAAAAAAAGTCTTAGTTAAATAGAATAGTTATACAGAACTTAGTTAAAAACTGGTTAAATTCTTTTCAAAATATAAAGACCGTAAAGAACTTCGAAAAGGAATACGGAGACCCTATAATTAACGATGAACCCTAAATATAACGCACCTTACGAAAAAGAAATTCCTAAAGGCCTGCTTTTAAGCAGCCTACGAATAACCCTTAAATAACGTCAAAGCTTCGATAAAGCCGTTCTAGAGCTGAAAATTTGTAACGGATAAGTTACGCGTACGCAGTTTATTAATAACGTACGAATAAAAGAGGGGAACTATAAGAGTGAAAATATAAATGGTACGCCGGTTATAATATTTAGATTCCCTAGAAATTTATAAACTTCTTAATTTACTTAAAGGTTTATAATTTTAAAGTTATGTATATAAAGTACGGAAGTTACGCGTTAGAGGCGTATATTAATCCTTATAATTATATTTCTTATCCAGCAATATTAAAATCTTTTTTTAATCATTTAAATAGCGCTTATGAAAGCTTTAAAAGTAAGAACATATTTTTATTTACGGAAATAAACTCGGTTTATAAATAGTTAATAAGTAACATATAAAAGGGATAGAAACCTTCCGAAGAACCATATATACAATATAACTTTTTATTTTTATAAATAATTCGTTTTTTTCCTGAAAAGAATCGAAAGAACGGTAAAACTAAACGCCTAACGAACTTTACAAGTAATACACAAAAATCGGGGAAATAACGTAAACTTATTTCGTTACGTATAACATAAAAATACTTAACCCGAAGTCGTAAAGTGTTTGCACTAATATTTTCTTAATTACGGATAAAGGCTCAAATAAAATATTAATAACGGAAAAGCCGTACGGGAAAAACGCGAAAAAAGCGGGGACTTATTAAAATCGCGATAATTATAATTAAAAGCGGCTTTATAAAGCTACACAACCGCCTTATAAACTTTAGGCATATTTATAAATTACGTAAAGATAACGTTAAAAAAGCGCTTACCGTGTAACATAAAAACACTATAAATACTTACCTTAAGATATTAATAGTTATAATAAATATAAGCCTGGTAACGGATAGCCCGCCGATCTGGGATTATAAACGAGGGGAAATCAGGGGGGAAATAGCATATTTACTTTTCTGGTGTATATAAAAAGCATTAATGCTTTTTACAAACGAAAGACGTAAGTAAAATAAGGGACATTTCGGTAACGTTCTGGATATTTATCCAGGGCGGTACGAATGCTATACGCTTAAGTAATTTCCGTAACTTGCTATTCAGCAGTCGACTTTTTAAAAAGCTTATTACTTTTCTTAAAAGATATTTTAACGGATAATCTATAACATATAACCTATTAACTTATAAGCCGTTTTACAATAACGTACGAAACTCGGTTATGTTATATTATTAAAAATTAACTTACTAATATAAAAGGTTATACAAAAACGCTATAATAATAAAAAGCCGGCGCAAATATTTATATGCGTATTACAGGCCCATAATCAGCCGCTCAAGCTAGGCCTAATTCGGAAACGGTAATACCCGCCAAATTTTAGATTAATTAAAAACAAAGATTACTATAATCAATAGTTAGCAGAAGCCGTTAAATCGGATTAGGCGAGGATTAACGTAATTAATATACTAACCCCCTTTCGGGTAAGTAAGGGGGTTATGTAATAGGGCTACGTTTAAGCCCTATCATGGCACCAAGCTTTCGTCGGTGCCAAATCGCTAGGAATGCGCTGCTTTAACGTAGCACCATATATTTTCGCACACAAACTACGTTTTCAATCTTCTTTTTTCTTTCCTCTTTAATTAGAAAATAAACCCCTTTTAGGCCACTCCTTGCAGATCGCATAGGTTAAGCCTTTCGCATTTTATAATCGTATTATCCGGAATGGCATATAAGGTTTTTGTTAAGGCAGCTTTTTTCTTTAGGTTCATTTGCCGCTGCCGTTATGACGTCGATGGTGTTTTAAAAGGCGTATTTTCGTAATCTTCTGTATTATCTTTAATCTTTAAGATTTGTTCCGGTTTTGTTACGGAAATCGAATTTTTGGTTATATATCTATGTAATTCGCTTTGCGATGTATTACTGTTTTTCTACATATCTAGAGTAATAGGCGCGCTTGTAATAGATAATATAAAGTTTTCCGGACCGGTTTGGTTATCATGGTAATAAGGCTTCGTCTTAATTTTAATATTCCTTAATCCATATATTCAATTCCAACTGTTCGTACCCTTATTGTTATTTTTATTAAGAACGGGAAAGTAATTTGTCCGTAGTAAGTTCCTTTTATCCGTTATATTCCTTTAACTATTAGGCTACCGTAGGTCCTATAGTTAGGGCTTGTTATTCCTAGGTAACTACTTAAGATAATCTTTTTACTTTTTAAAATCTCTATTATATTTCCTTAAAGGGATTATAATTATTTTTAATCTTGATTATACTGAATATTTTATTGTTTTAATTGTTTTGGCTGTTTCTAGGTTATCCTCTTAGTATAGGTATTTATTGTTTGGATTATTATTTACTTCTATATTTGCGGGCGATATGTCTTATCTTGCCACAGTTGTAGCATTAAATTTGGCGTTGGTCTTGTCGTTATATTGTTCTTATTTTCAAGAGTCCAGGTGCCGTTTTATGTGATATATTTATTCCTCGTAACGTACTGGTATTAAGTAAATGCTTTAGTTTGTTATTTTGCCGGTTTTTAAAGTGTTAAATCGTTTAGGCGTATTGTCGGTCGTCGATTTTAACTGCCATGGCGATATAATCCACCAGCCTTTTAAAGCGTTTATCTTTAAATATGCTTTTTTTAGATTTTTTGGGGGCCGTTAAAAAATATAGCTATTAATACTTCCTGTTTTTACTTAACTTTTAAGGTTAACTGGATAGAAAAGTTGCCATATCCAAAAGTTAGTCCTTTTTACTTTAAGTCCTTAATTTTGTTTTCGGCTTTAACTTTTTCTTTGGAATATCTTTCTTATTTTTTTAAATCTTTCATAATCGTTATAAATTATTATTATGAACCTTGGTGTAAAGGTGTCAATAACCTATTTATATTAGACGGGTTTAAACCAAGTAATTCAGTTTGTATATAGTTATTTTATAGCAAACAAAATTCGAAAAAGTAAAAGTTATAAGTTTAATTCAGAAATATTTAAAATACGCGCGATATTTTATAAAGAATTGTTATAATTTGATAATAATTCCGTTAAAAGCGTTAAATTTAATAAGTTTTAAAACCTTTTTACCCTTTTCACCGAAGGCTATTTCAGTAAGTTATATTAATTAAATCGGTTATTTTAGTTAAACTGGCTGCGATAATTATGCGGGCTACTTTCTATTTGCTTATTTCGTTAAATTAATCTTTTAAATTTTTGATTACTTATAGGCTTCCTTACGGGTGTTAGTAAGGGCGGTTTTGTCGTTAAGTAACTACGTAATTACGTTAATTAATTAATCTAATCGTCGTAAAGCCTTGTCTTAAAAAGAATTAAGTTAAGCTTTTTTATTATTAAAGTTTAGAGTATTATCCTTAAAAATTTAAAGGTTCCTTTAAAGCCGGGTTATTTGCTAAATAATATAATATTCAAAATATTACTTGATATTTAATAACATGTCGGCAATTGGTGCGTACAGGTGTTGCCTGCTGGCTGGCTTTGTGGGCCCAGGCTGCAGGAGTGCTGCCTGGGACACCCTTTGTCCTCAGACGATCCTTTGTCACACAATTATGTATGTAAGGGCGATTACCCACGGACTAGATTTGTCCTTTCCTAGAAACACATAGAACCAACGCATAAAAGTTACGCCAGATTCCTGCATTTGATTATTGTGACTGCTGACATAGTAGCATCTTCTGATTATTGATAACCTAACACGTTATACGAAGTGGTTGATAGCAGTCTGGTAGCGGCAACAGCTAAGTTATTATCAGAAAAAGCAAAAAGTTCAAGAAAAAGCCGTTTAACTAACGATTCAAGAAAAGAGTTAAGTAGCAGTTAACAATATCAGGTTAACGCCGTACCCTAAGAGGGTTTCCAGCTGAGCTAATGGTTAGCAACCCATCCGATAAGGGCTTCGTCTTTATGAAGGGCTAAAAGCAAAATGATAACTTTTTCCCTTCCCCCAAGCGCGTACCTTTACCCGAAAAGTATTATAATAAGGGAAAGCAGGAAAAAGAATAAAAGCTATCTTTAATGGAAAATAATTCATTACTTCAGCAATAGCAGCTAAAAGCAGACAGGCCAAGAACCTTATTTATCCAGAAACAGCATCCTGAATCAGATTTAAACAAGCTTTATACATCCCTAGGTAGTAACTTAGGTAATATCAGACGGGGCATTAAAGCACGGGAAGATAAATACCTATAGGTAAAAAAAAAGGTCAAAAAGTTAAAGCTTCAAAACCGAAAAACCAAAAAGTCGATAGTATAACTAAATAAGATAATAATATAATTCCTGAACGGGTTTTAATTAACGAAATCGCGGAATGCGAATGCATAAGCAAAAGCGCTTAAGGTGTCACAAAACGCTTAGCCCGAAATACGGGCGAATAGTTCGAAGGAAACTCCCGTTATAATAAAAAAAAGCGACGTAAAAAATATTAACCCTTTAAAAAAAGGCGAAATAAAGCTTAAAAAGTAATTTACTAAAAAGCCCGACCCCCTTAAAAAAACGAAAAGTAAGAAGGTAAAGCCATCTAAGGAAAAAAGTATAATACGTAACGACCCTAATAATTCAAACAATTTTTCGTCTTCATCCTTATCTTCAGACTTATCTTGGGTTCCCTTAAAAAAGCGTAATAAAAAATGTAACAACTTTCCTAGCAGTTTATCCGGTTCCTTTAACAACTTAAACAACTTTAACGAGATAAATATACGCCTAAAGGAAAAAAAATCCAATAATGGAAATAACAAACTTTGCTGGAAACGTTTTAATTTTACGCTAGACAAAAAAGATTACCTATTTAATTAGGTTAATTAAGAACTTTAAAGTAATACGTTAAATCTTGCATTTAAAGAAATTGGCTATAAGGAAAGTATAAAATTAAAGTAATTAAATTAATTACGCCTTACCAAGGTTATTACCAAAACCTATAAAAGGGCGCCCCTTAAGTTAATCATAAATATTAAAAAGGGAACGAAAATATTAAGGACCTTCCAAAAAACCTACGCCGTAATAGGTAAAACCAGACAAAAATCCCTTTAAAAAAACTAAGCAAAATCACATACGATAATAAAAACCCAATATAATTTATTACCAAATTTCAAAAGCTTCTTCGGGAAATTAAAAGCTATAACATAAAGCTCGGAACCGAAAAACACATCACCATATTCCTTACTGCTATAAAGGACCGCGTTAGCAGCTAATACAAAACGATATAATTAATACTGCGCCAAACGGACTACTCTTTCCAGTAATTAATTAACGACTTTAATAACGAATTCCATAACCGTTTTAGCAATAAAAAAAAGAACGGGAAATCCCATAACGCCTAAAAAAACAAAGGCAAAGGCAATAACAACAACAAAAATAACAAGCCCGCATGGAACAAGAACAAAGATCCCCTTTACTTTAATTACGGCAAGTATGGGCATCTAGCTAAGGATTACCTTAAGCCCCCAAAAAAAAAAGAACGGCAAAGGAAAGAAAAATAAAAAAGGCCAACATTAAGGAAGCAACAATAACAACAACAATCGAAGCAACAGCTTTCGCGACATTTAAAAAGGTAATCAAGGCGAAAAGCAATTTATCCCTAAGGGCCTAAAGGACGTATATCGCTTTAGTAAAGGAACATTTAATGCCCAAACCGATAATCAACAACTTCAGAACCTAATGCAGTAATATAATAAAACACTACAAAAGTCAGCTGTAGAACCTTTAATAACTAAATACCCTAAAATAACTGTCGGAAAAATAACTACAGCAATTAAATGCGCTAAAGCTATAGCAAACGGATACGCTAAAGCTTTAGTAATTAAAACCCTTAAAGCAACCGTTATAAAAAACGTCATACTTTTCCATATCCATTCATCCATAACTAACGATAAAGACAAATTACTTTAAAACTCAAAAGCGAACGTTAACATTATAAATAATATCAAAGATTTCGAAAAAAATACTATCCTAAACATAAAGTTCAAGGGTATCTACATTATAACAGGTAATGGGCCAATGCTAACCACCTCCGTTAAAACAATAAAATGGGCCCTAAAAAATCCCCGAAAAAAAAACAACGAAACCTTAATAAAGTACACGTTACATATTAATAGCTTCCCCCTAAAGGTATTCTTTAAAAAAATATATTACAAAAAAGAAGGTTACCTAAATAAAAACACCTTAGTAAACCCTAATAGGTCCCAGTTAACAACGATCAACGTACCTCGAAAAGGCTTCTTCCTATAACTTTATGGGAAGCCGGAACCCATTATCAAGGTCCCGGAATCCACGAACGACGAGAATTAGCAATAAAACTACGGGCTCGAGGAGGCATTCGGTAAAAAAGACGGCGATAACCTAAAACGAATGCTTATAAGCGCTCTTAAAAATAAAAAGGTTTTTATAACGGATAAAGTTATAAAGAAACTTATCCTTTAGTACCGCCGCCTTTGCCACCCCAGCATTAAACGATTAATTTGGACCATTAAAAGGTCCACGGAAATCGATATAAACCCCGGAAATATAAAATCATTCCCTTACATAACGTATAACGAAAATAAAATACGAAAGATACCATTTATAAACCCCCAAAAACGAAAGTTATACGTAAGAAAGATTATTTAATATAATATAAAATCCGTCAAACTTGTTAACATTAAGAACAAGGCCTACTACGGCCTTATTATAAACGACCTTTCGCGCTGCAAAAAATACTATTTATTTAAAACCAAAAACGAAACCCAGCAAAGCTTATATGCATACATTATACGAATAACTAAGCGTTTAAAGACGATTCCCCCCGATGCAAAAAGCCGAAACAAAAGAATATAAACATTACGCCTGGACGGCGGCAGGGAATTCGGCATAACAATTATTAAAAACTTCTGCGTTATAAAAAGCATCAAGCTAGTAATTTCTAGCCCACACAACCAATATCAGAACGAAGTTACGGAAAAAGGCATTTAGTTTCTATAAAACGAAGCGTATATAATTTCCGCGCAAATAAAGATCCCTACATGCTTCTGGGATTTCGTCATAAAGGCTATAACGTATACGATTAACAGGATTGGATAATCTACGGTAAATAACATAACGCTAATCGAATACTTTAAGAAAATATTCGATTTTAAAAAATAATTACATAAACTTAATAATAATTACCTCCATATCCTCGGTAACAAATATACGGTCCTAATCGATAAAAACCATAGAACCAAATCAAAGAAATTAAAAACCCGAAAGATTAAAAAAATGTTATTAAGTTATAAAAGGATTTATAATTATAAAATATGGTTATTAAAAGGCGGCAGAATATTTACCACGCCGTACGTTATAATTTATAAAGACTTAAAAAAGCCAGGATAACCTTTAAACCCTAAGGATATTATCCGATCGTTCCTATAATTAATACAAAAACGTTTAAAATACCGTCAAAAACAAAACGTTAAAGTAAAAAATAAGGACCATAACGTTATCTTAAAGGATAATACGGACAAGGAAATTAAAAAGGTTAAACGTAAAAAAAGTCGTCCGAAAAAAACGGTTCCCAAGCTATACATTTTAAAAGCTCCAAATAAAGCCCCAAAATTAATACGTAAACTAAAGCTAACTTTAACCGAAAAAGGCGATAATTACGGCCTATATACCTTTTATTTCAGCCCGTTAAATAACGACGAAAACTTTTTTAATAATTCCGGAAACGCCGAACGGGCTATCCGGAACGCTTACGAATACCAACAAATAGTTAATATATTAAAAAATAAGTACGATAACATATTTAAGGATTCGAAAAATATTAATTTAGGTAAATTATTTATTACTTATAAACTGTTTATAATAACGGACGACGGCTTGTTTTTAAAGGAAACTATAAAAGGTTTAAAGCGAAAAATATAACTTAAAGCAATTTTTACGGAAATTAAAAAAAATTTCTTACGTAAAATCTTAAACTTTATACCTTTCGATAAGGGCCGTATTTACGGATACCTTATTAATGCCAAATAGGTATTAAAAAAGAAGTATACGTTTATAAAAAAACTAAACAAATTTAAGGCCCGTATTTGCGTAAAAGGTTTTATATAGCGAAAAGGAATAAACTATAATAAAACCGTAGCAAGTACCGTAAAAGCTATATATTGGAAGATTTTGATAACTTTGGCTGCTTATTTAGGCTGGCATATTTTCCAGATCGACTTTATCGCTACGTATTTAAATAAAAACTTAAAGGAAAATATTTATATAAAGCAATTCCTTATATTGAAAAAGTATTTCGATATATACCCGGAGGATAAATAGAAATACCAGTTTTCTTTTAAGAAAGTTATTAAGTTAATAAACCCCTTATACGGCCTAAAGCAGGTTAAAGCTATTTAATAGGAAAGAATTAAAAAACATATTTACGAAGTTAAGCTTTTACCTATTAATTTCGGATAATACGATTTATTTTAACCTTAAAATTAAAAGTATTATCGTTTTATACGTTAATAATTTTTTGCTTTTCGGAACCGATAGATAATACCTTAAAAACGTTACTAAGGAAATCGTTAAAAACGTTTTTATTAAAAATTTAAAAAACGCGGATTAATACCTAAACGTATAAATTATCCGTTTTTCGTTAACTAACGACGTTAAGCTAAACTAATAATAATATATCGAAAAATTATTAAAGTTAATTAAGCTAAATAAAATACGAAAAAAGCTTACGTTATTTATTAAGGATTACTTAAAGCACGTTATAAGATACGACGGTAAGGCTAATAAAAAAAACATATTCGAATATATAAATTTAATAAAAAAGTTTGACTTTTCCAGTTATATTAGTAAACCGGATATAACGTTTATAACGTTAACTTAGGCTAAGTTTATAAGCAACCCGTTACCTAAATATCAGGAATATATTAAAAGATTATTACGTTATTTAAACAGTATAACAAACTTGTTTTTTCGGTACCGGAAATTAAAACAAAATTACCCGTACCAAAAATATAACGACCTAAAATTATTCGGAATAATAAATATATGCTTTACGGATAATAGCAAGTTAACAAAGTTCATAACTAGATATATATTTTTCATAACTAAAATGCCCGTATTTTAAATTTTAAAGTTGTAAAGCGTTATTACGAAATGCATTACGGAAATAAAATACGTGGGAGCAGGAATAGCTGTAACGGAGGTAATAGGGATTAAGAGCTTCTTAACAAAACTAAAGCTTATGCCTAAAGGTCCTATTCCTATCCTGGAAAATAATATAAGGGCCTTAAAGTAAGTAAAAGAGACGTAAATGTCGAAAAAAAAGCGTTATATTAAAATTAAGTACCATTACGTCCGTTAGGAAATCCATACAGGAAATATCAACTTCCAGTACGTAAAGAGCAAAAACAACCCTGCCGATAATCTCACAAAGCCACTTGATAAGGCAAACTTTAAGCGGTTTATACAAAATTTAAAATTTGAGAAAATAAGTTGAAAACAAAAACTACGGTTCAATCCCCGTACAGACTAGATTTGACTTTTGGACTTTCCAGCCATGGTCACCTGACGCAAGAGGGCGTATCGGCAATTAGTACGTACAGGTGTTGCCTGCTGGCTGGCTTTGTGGGCCCAGGCTGCAGGAATGCTGCCTGGGACACCCTTTGTCCTCAGACGATCCTTTGTCACATAATCATGTATGTAAGGGCGATTGCCCACGGATTAGATTTGTCCTTTCCTAAAAACACATAGAACCAACGCATGAGAGTTACGCCAGATTCCTGCATTTGATCACTGTGACTGCTGACATAACATTATTAAATAAAAGTGTTTAACCTAGCAGTCTTAACGGTTATATAAACAGTCGAGTCTTTAAAATTGGACCCATTACAAGCTAAGAAATAACGTAACTGGGTTAAAGGTCTTAAAATGCCAAGCAGCTTAAATTTTTTAAGCGGTTATAAGAACTTAAAGGCTTTAACGGATTTAAGGATTTGGACCACTGAAGTATTTCAAGTTAAAACGAGAATATATACGTTTATTACTTTTTATAAGTTAGATAGATTATTATCTTAAAATATAATTTAGTTCCCTAGATGACTTTTAATAATCCGTTATTACCAGACCTAATTATTAAATACCTTATTACTTAATTTTTTACGATATTATTATTAACATAATCCGTAAGATTTCGTTTAATAATTAGTTGAACCTTTTAACTGGTGTACGTTATAAACTTTTGTTTAATAATACCGTTAAACTTTAAGCAATATTCCGACATTATGTTTATTAGTTAATCCGTAATCAAAGAAGTTAGCCTTAAAGGTTTAAGAAACGTTATAATCGTTATAATATAAAAAGTCCAGAAATTCGAAAAAGTTAACGAATAACTTGAAAATTAAGTTAAGGCATAACCTATTACGAAACTTGAACAAAAGATTAAAATTCCAAAACCTTGCGATAATACGGGAGATATATAACTTTTTCTGACTTAAGTTAAGTTTTACTTCTATTTTTATCCGAATTCCTTGGTCGACGAAGGCGACAAAATTATTATCATTACCGGAAGCCTTAAGGGAAACACCTTAAAATGGTTCGAATTTACCTTACGGGATTACCTGGAAAGGGTAGAAAACGGCCGAAAGAAAGATATTAATAAATTATTCGAACATTATATTAATTTCGAACAAAATGTCCGAAATATATACGAAAACTTTAACGAAGAACGAAAGACCGAATAAAATATCCTTTAGCCTTTTTAAAGAGGCCTAAACTTTACGTACGTAATATTATTTAAGCAAACCTTATCGCGTACCGGATAAACTAATAACGAAATTATAATAAATACTTTTTATAAAGGCCTAAAAGAAACCGTTAAAAGCGAAATAATCCGAATTAAAAGATCAGATACTTTCGATAAATATATTAATAAAGTTATCAAAATTAATAACCGGCAGTATAGACGTCGGATAAGAAAAAAGGATTTTATTTTCTTAAGCCCGGATATTACAAGGCGATTACCAGAAAAGAAGAAATACGCCTTGCATTTTTTAGAAAACTATATTAAGACTCATAAAATTAAAAGTAATTTAATAACGTAACTTTCCTATTATTAAATGCTTTAATTCTAATAAAATAAAACATACAGCTTATTAATATAAAGTACTTAAAAGATTACGATAAAATACCTGGATATTACTTTTTTAAGAACCCCTTAAAAATAATTAAAATAGTATTAGGTTAATTAATATAATCAGAATTAAAAGTTACTATAATTCCTTTAAAAAATGCAATCGGGATTACATAAGGCAAAAAGACTATCTTAAATAATTATTTAAAAGCAGCAAGCCCTTATTACAAGACCTACGATAATTTAGTAACTAAAAGAATACGATGGATAAAAGGAACTTACGAAAAACAAGTTATTTTCTCGTTCCCAGAAAAGACGGCGATAGCTGTACGAATAATTGAAATTAAACGTATAAATTAAGGAATACCAAGGTTAGAACGAGAACTTGCTATCAAGATAACCGAACCGATACGGAAAATTTTATACTATCTAATACAGACGCGTTTATTGCCTTAAATACATAACGGAATAACGATATATCGAAAAAAGATTTACGCGAATATATAATCAGGGATTTAATTTTTATAATGAAACTAGAAAGTATCCTAGGGATTAAAGATAATATAGGCACCTAAAAATATATACCTTAGAAAGTATCGTCAATATTATGATGGTAACAATAAACTGGCCTAAAGGAAAGACCTACCCCGACGGAAATCTTATATGCCATTTTGGATAGTGCGACCATAAAATAGAAGAAAAATGGGTTCACTAAACCGTTATAAAGATATCTTTAAAAATAATTAATTAATTGAATTTTCGTTTAACCTTTACAAATAATATAAATAAATAACGAGAAATTAAAGACGAAATTAAAAGGAGAAACGAAGATATAAGGTAGTACGACGCCCAATTCCAAGCACAACAAAAGGGATAAAAAGACACCGAACTAAAATATATCAACAAAGAAGATTTCCAAACGCAAATCCTTTTATTCGAAGCGACCTTACGCCAACAAAAAGGATAATTAAAGTAACTATAAGCCCTTAACAAATAAAGTCAAAAGCGTATTAAAGCCTTGGAAAACGATTTTAAAAAAGAACGCTACTTATGAAAAAGCCGTAAAATGGTAAAAGCTAAAAAGGTTAACAAAAGCTTTCTAAAAAGCCTTTAAACGCGATGAAAGACACCAAAAACGACCCTATCACCTTACAAGTACGAATTAAGATATATTAATTTACCGCATTTGTAGATTACGAAATAATAGAAGGTAATTATATTACGCCGAATATAATTAATTAATTTCGACTATTATAGAAGGAAAAGATGGAACCTTAAATCGTCGAGAACGCAAAAGGTTAGGTATATACCTTCGATAACGGAAAAATCACCCGTAAGATTAATTACCTTAAGATCTTCGTTAACGGACGAAACCAGGTAACAAACTTTGATATCGTTTTAATAAAAGATTACGACACAATCCTTGGAAAACTATGACTATACAAGTATAACCCTTTAATCGATTAAATAATTAGCTAGGTAAAGTTCGCTTTATATTTATTAGATAGAAAAAACGAAATACGAAGAGATTTTAATATTAGATCAAACGCAACGACGAATGTAAACATAAAGATACGACAGAAACCTTACCACTTACAGAAATAAGATATAAAAAAGAATAAAAGTATTACAAAAAAATATAACATATTACTGTTACCATTAGTATAAAGTTGCGAAAAATAAACGATTACTTAAAACTTGCGCCCTTAAAGCCAGAAACTATCACTAACGTAGCTTTATAAGACTATAAATATAAACGATTATTTCGGAAAGAATTCGAAACGAAACTATCGGAACATAACAAATAAGACCATAAGATAGTTTTTAAGGAAAGAATATCGTCTAGATTTTATCCAATTCATAACCTTAACGAAACGGAATTATAAATATTACGCGAATACCTTAAAACCAAGCTTTAAAAGGGTTATATACGACGCTTTAATTTATTGACCGGATACCTTATATTTTTCATACCAAAACAGAACGGAAGATTACTTTTAATTATCGATTATAAATAATTAAACGATATTATAGTTAAGAATGAAATACCGTTACCCTTAATTAATAAAATAAAAGATTGCCTTTACGAAATAAATTAGTTAACGAACTTAAATTTTAAAAAAGAATATAATCAGATCTATATAAAATTAAGATACGAATAAAAAAAACTTTTTAAAAGGAAATGGAGACTTTTTAAGTACTTCGTTATACCTTTCGGATTTACGAACGTATTAGTAACTTTTTAGTAAATGGTTAATGATGTACTTAAGAAGTATTTAAACATTTTCGTGATTTGTTACCTCGATGACATTCTTATCTATTCGAGAAATAAAAAGGAACATATAGGATACGTTTATATAATTCTCCAGATTTTACAAAACGTTAACCTATTAGTTAATACGGACAAAAGCTAGTTCCATACGTAAGGAATAGAATTTTTAGGATATATTATTACCCCAGGATACATTAAGATGGACCTTAACAAAATCGCTGTAATATAGGAATAAGAAATCCCTATTATAATTAAGGAAGTATACGCCTTTTTCGGATTTGCTAATCATTACAAAAAGTCTATTTAAAACTTTAGTAAAATAATTATTGTATTATTTAACTTTATAAAAAAGGAAATAAATTCCTTTAAACGATAAAAATGGAAACCGGATTTTAAAAGATTAAAAACGCGATTATTAACGAACCGGTATTAATTATATACGACTTAAATTACCCAGTTAAGCTTGAAACCGATACGTCGGATTACGTTTTGGGCGTAATAGCTAAATACCGCAATAATTAAGGGAACTTACATTTTATCGCCTTTTACTTTTATAATTTAAAAAAGTAAAGTTAAATTACGTTATTTCGGATAAAGAATTTATGGCCACCGTTAAAGCTTTCCGAAAATTCAGATATTATTTTAAGGGAAACCTTTACCAGGTTAAGGTATATATCGATTACAAAACCTTTATTCCCTTTATTAGGAGCAAAACACTTATAAAACGATAATTACGTTACGCCGAAAAACTAATAAAATACGATTTCGTTATTATCTATTAAAAGAGATCAAAAAACGGCAGAACAAACGCATTTAACCGAAAACCGGATCTTAAAATAAAAGTAATCAAAATTAATTACCAGATTTTCGATATTACGTCAAAAAATACCTGCAACCAAAACAGATAGCAACGATTAAAGTAATACCCCTTAACTTACATCAGAAAATCCAAGAATATAATAACAACCTATTTAAAAACAAAAGAATAAAGAAAATGTAAATGCTAAAGAATAGTAAAAAATATTAATACGAAATATATACGAATATCAGCTACATAGATTCCTAGGAATTTATAAAACCCTAAAACGATTATTACGTACATATTACTTTTCTAAAACAAGATTAATAGTAAAAAAAGTACGATAATAATACTATATATACAACAAGGCAAAAGCTCGACGACACAAACCGTACGGAGAATTATAGCTATTACCAATCGCAAAGCGATTATAAGGTTTAATGATTTTCAACTTTGTTACCAAACTTCCATTATCAGAAAACCTAATTACAAATATATATTACGATAATATTTTTGTAATCGTCAATCGATTTATTAATTTTTCTATTTCCTACCATATAATAAAAACACGAACATAAAACAAGTGGTATATATCTTTTTAAAATATATCTTAGGAATATATGAATTATTAATCAAAACAACTTTAAATAAAGAAACGATATTTATTTTAAAACTTTAGCAAGGATTTATAACATAGCTAGGCCTAAATCATAAATTATCCAGCGTATTTAAACCCTAAACAGAGGGACAAATAAAAAGAATTAACCAAATACTAAAAACGTCCTTACGATATTATATTAATTACGAATTAAACGATTAGGTTTAATAGTTACCTGTCGCCTAACTAGCTTATAATACCAGTTACTATAAAAGTACTAAAATAATTTTAATAAACGTTGACTTTAATTTTATACCTAAAGTTTATAAAAATATACGTAAAGGATTAATTAACGTTAAAGTAATTCTTATATTAAAACAATTTAAGCAACTATACGCAAAAATAAAAACAAAATTTAAATTCGTACGTTACCAAATAAAGAAATATTATAACCAAAAAAGGTCAAAAGGACAAACCTTCTAGAGAGGACAAACGGTTTACCTAATTACCAAAAACATCCAGACTAAGCGACTAAACAAAAAACTTAATTTCAAATATATCGGACCATACAAAATCATCATGAATGTCTTAAAAAATAACTACTAATTAAAGTTATTACCTAAAGTATAACTTCACCTAATTTTTCACGTTTCCTTATTCGAATTAATAACAAATACTATTAAGGTTAATACAAAATACGAAAAAAAGATAAAAAAAGATGTACCGATATACGAAACAGAAAGAATCCTAAATACACGCAAAAAAACGGACTTAGTTAATATCTGGTCAAATGGAAAAATTACTCAGATTCCGAGAATACTTAAAAACCCGCTAACAATCTTACGAACGCCTAACGCCTATTAAAGAATTTTCATTAATAACCACGGGTCCGCCCTAATTAACAGACGACTAATTAATAAGTTTAAACCAGTCGACCGGGTTTGTAACCTAACCCGACGTAATTACGGCAACCGCTATGTTTAACCGCTTTTACTCCTTTTTTAAACGTTCAAATCTTTCTATAACTTCCGCATTTTTAATACTATAACGAAGCATTTCCATACTGCGATAACGGAAAACCCGTTTTTGTTTCTGCAGACGGTCAAGTTTGTTAGTAGCAGCCCGTAATGTCTTTCGAGCTTACTTTTCCTTGCGTTCCAAACGGTCCTTTTTATCAAAAAGTTTTTAATGTTCTATTTCCGAAGGCCTAAAAGCATTATAAAAACTAGCATAACGAACATACCACGCGCATTTCACCGAACCACGGGCGACCTTACAATTTATATCCTCCTTTTCATAACGAAAATAAAAAGGTATAACGAAATTAAAACATTTAATACGTTTTAAAAAACAAAAAGGTCAATACGTTAACGAAAACGACGTTTTTTAATTCGACCCGACATAATAAGTATAAAAACGGGAAGATTACTTACCAAAATTAACGGACAAATAAATTAATTTTAAGAGTAAAAACTTTTAAAAGAGAAAAATCGTATTATAACTTAACAGCTTTAACCGTTACATAAATGGTCGAGTTTTTTAAAATTAAACCTATCATAAGGCAAGAAATTACGGAACTATTTTAAAGTTTTTAATATGTTAAGCACTTTAAATTCCTTAAGCCGTTATGAGAACTTAAAAGCCTTAACGGGTTTAAGGGTTTAAGGGGCTTAAACATTTTGAATTAAAACGAGAATATATACGCTTATTACCTTTTATAACTTAGATACATTACCAGCTTATAATATAACTTAGTTACCGAGATTACCTTTAATAATCTGCTATTACCAAACGTAATTATTAAACACCTTATTGCTTAGTTTTCTAAAGTATTACGGTTAAGATAAACCGTACGACTAGGTTGAATAGTTGGTTAAACCTCTGAGCTGTTGCAAAAAGTTTTTAACGTATAACGGCTAGTCGATTTAATGAATTATCAAATTTAAATCGTATAATTTATATTAATAATAGTATCGTAAAAACTTAAGCAATAAAATATGCAATAATTACGTTTAGTAATAATAATTTATTAAAAGTAATTTAAATAGTTAAGTTATATTATAAGCTAGCATTATCTAAATTATAAAAAAGATAATAAGTGTATTTATATATTGGTACCATATAATATGTTTTGCATGACTTGAATGACTCTATCGTCGAGCCCATCGAACCAGTGAAGCCTGTCGAGCCTGTGAGACCTACACTTATGGATCAATTCTATCGTGCGCCCACCTATTTCTCACCAAAACATACCACGTTTACCCCAATTATAATATCATAAGAAAATGATTATAAATTAAAGAAAATGAATTTTACGACGCAGGTCTACTTAGAATTATTATATTTTAAACAATATTATAAGTTTCACTGTGCCGTTATACTTTATCGCTATTGAAAGCTGAATATAACTATTATTCCATAGAGTTTTAAACTTTTCCAATGGAAAATACACTTACCAGTTAATATCCAATATGCCATTCGCGAGGGACGTTATTTAAAGGATAGATAGCAAATATATATAATATATGTAATGATTTATATAACTATACAACTCCGACATTTTTATTACTTTTATACGACTTGTTAGAATAAGTTCAAAAACCTATGTTTTGGTAAGAAATAGGTGGGCGCACGGATAGCTTTAAACCATTAGTGTAGTTCGAATGGCTCGATTATCGAGCCTATCGAGCCATCACGTGTAATCACGTGATCCCGAATTACAAGGTACTTGTGTCATGGCGCCGACCGTCTCCAAAGGAGCCAAACCCGTTGGGTCATAACACTTAAAGCTTATAACGAAGCTAAAGTACGTCGAACTATATAATTACTGATTAAGGCAGGATGTTATAACCTAACGGTCTTGGCTGTTACTTCACCAAGGTCAGGCCCTATTTTTGAGGTTGTGGCTGCGCCTGCGGCGCAGCTGTGGCTAGGGCTTTCCAAAAACCTGTAGCTCGAAGTACCGACCCACAAAAGGCCCATAAAAGTACCCACAGAAAACACAAACCTCAAAAATACGGCCTAACATCAAGTTGTGATTTTTTGGCCTTATTTTATACGTTCCTATACAAAATTTTAAAACCCTTTCTTAAAAATACCCAAATAAAATAATAATTAAAATTAATTATAAAATGATGAAAATTATAAGAAGGTAAAGCTTTAAAAGGATTTCTTAACGGTATATATAACTTTCTAATCGGGGCTGCTTTGGTAAAGATATTCAAGATCTAAATTAAAATTTTCATTCTGTACATACCTTATAACCGGAACGCTCTTATGGTTGCGATAATGTAACTACCGTATTTAACATTTTTCCATGGACCTTCCAAGGGTAATTCAATATGGGAGAAGCCCGTACAGCTATTCTTTTGGCCGTACGAGTTATGGTTATTACGTCGCAGCTAGGAGGGCGTTCCGGTTAATCAAGTCCGGGACCTTCTTAGGGCTACGACGCAACAACCATAACCCTTGCGGCCGAAAAATTTGATATACGGGCTTATCCCATATAGAATATGCATGGGAAACCCGGTCCACGATAATGCAACCGATGGTTGTTACGTCGCAGCCATAAAGACGTTACGGTCGCCCATTTCCCAGCTTTAAACCTAGCCATATTAACTGCAATTACTATCTAAAAAAATCGAAAAAGATTCCTGTATCTATATAAGCTTATATTTGACGCGTATAAATAATATCAAACTTACCGGACTTAAATTAGGTACATAATAATTCTTTTTACTTTAAAAGGTTAATTTTATTCGAATAAATAAAAAGAATTAGGAGGAAATTCGACGATTTTGGTGGGGATGTACAGAATGAAACCCCTGTTCGCACAACATGAACTCAGGCCTCGCTGGCTCGTTACGGGGATTTGGGATTTGATTGGTTAATTTTTAGCGTAATACAACAGTACTTTGGAAAACGGGCCAGCGAGGCCTGAGCTAGCTGAGGTAACTTGGCTGCAACACAAACGGTCGGGTTTTCCAACTGGTCAGCCCCGACCCAAGCCAATGGGTCACGTAATGGGCTCAAAGGTCTTAACGTGCCAAGTTCTTTAAACTTCTTACGCTGTCATGCGGGCTTAAAAAGCTTAACGACCTTAAAAGTTTAAGCCGCTTAAGCATTTTAAGCTAAAATAAGGATATATACGTTCGTTATTACCATAACTTAAATAAATTACCAGCTTATAATATAATTTAATTACCTAAATTACTTTTAATAAATTATTATTTCTAAACGTAATTATTATTTCTCTTATTACTTAATTTCCTACGATATTAATATTAATATAAACCGTACGATTAAATTTAATAATTAGTTAAATTCTTTAACCGTTATACGTTATAAGCTTTTATTTGATACTATTATCCCACCTTTAATAATACCCTTAATATTATATCGTCCAATAAATAACCCGTCCTTAAAGAAACCTTTTAAATTCCCGAAAATAATACCATAAATTTCGATAATAAAAACACTCGACTTAATTCCTTTTTAAAAAAAACCTACATTAACTTAACTAATTAATATAGTTACTTAACTTATTAATCATAAAATCGAACTTACTAATACCCTTAAAAACGTCATAATTAATTAAAAACATAAAAAATCGAATAAACAAAATAAACAAACATAAAATAACCCAAATAACCGTATTAACCAACCTAACCCGCATAGCTTATTTAAACAACCTACGCCAAAAAGTCCGGCAAAGTTTAAAAACCTATTAAACTTACCTTTTTCGACGGAACTATCACCAAACTATAATAATTCCTTACGAAATACCGTACTTATTTTAAACACTTCCTAATTAAATTTATAACGTTTACCTTTCGAATCCAGTTAATTATAAGATAATTAACCGGACACGCAGTTACTTGATTTAAGCCTACTTTTCGTAAATAAGTTACTAAACCTTTTTAATAAAAGTCCGTAAAAACTATTGCTATTTATAACAATTATGAAAGATTTAAGGAAAAGTTTAAAAAGGCATTTGGAATAATAAACGAAAAAATTAAGGCTAAAAAAAAGATCAAAAAATTGAAAATAAAACAAAATCGGTTTTTAAATATGGCAATTCCTTTAGTTAATTAGCTTCGAAAATTAACTAAGGACAAAAGATATTAATAATTACATTTTTCGACGGCCTAATAAAAGAAATATAAAAAGAATTATTTAAAAGTAAACGCCATGAAAATTTAATATATTATATTACCATAATAATTAAGATTAACAACTAATAATATACTTAAAACATTCGATATTTTAAAAATCGACAAAATAATAAGTTAAAGCACCCCTTTAACATTAGTACATTACGAAAAACCAACACATCTTATAAAACGGTACCAGGACCTATAAAGCTAAACGTAGTATAATAACATAACCCGCATATCATTAAATACTTTAGTTGCAATAAAATAAGATATAAGGCCTTTTGATATAAAGTACCTAAAAAAACTACGACAAAATACCTACATACCGGTTTTTCAAGAACTTCCACGAAACAACCAAAAAAGCGATAACAAATTAATTGACATGATTAAAATTAAAGATAAACATAATTCTTTTAAGGAAATATAATAAAAATTATAAAAGGTGAAAAGGTTATCCTAAGTAACTATTTAAAAATAACGAACCCTTACCGTAATACCTATAATAACCTAATAACTAAAAGGATACGACGGATAAAAAGAACTTTTAAAGGATAAATTATTTTCCCGTTCCTAAAAGAAACGTTAATAACGATACAAATAATTAAAATTAAACGTATAAATTAAAGAGTATTAAGGTTAAAACGAAAACCTATTAGTAATATAACTAAACCGACATGGAATATTTTATATTATCCAATATAAGCACACTTATTAACTTAAATATATATAAAGAAAACGGTACATCGAAAAACGATTTATACGGATATATAACCAGGAATTCGACTTTCATAATTAAACCGGAAAGAATCCTAAGAACTAACGATAATATAAATACTTAAAAATATTCGCCTCAGAAAATACCGTCAACATTATCACGGCGGCTACAAATTAACTTAAAAACAAGCTATCTTAACGAAAACCTCATATATTATTTCGGATAATACGATTACGAAATAAAAGAAAAATAAATCAATTAAATAATTACGAAAATATTACTAAAAATACTCAATAACTTAAACTTCCGTTTAACCTTTACAAATAGCCTAAAAAGTAATAAAAGATTAAAAATAAAATCCTAACAAAAGAAGAAAAACGAAAAAATAAGATAATACGATACCCAATTTCAAATACGACAAAAAGGTTAAAAAGCTCCCAAACCAAAATATATCAACAAAAGAAAGTTCCAGACATAAGTTCTTTTACTTAAAACTACTCTACGCCGAGAGGAGAAATAATTAAAACAATAATAAGCCCTTAACTTACAAAACTAAGAACGTATTAAAACGCTAAAAAACGAATTAAAAAACAAAGGCTACCTATAAAAAAACCGCAAAATAATAAAACCTAAAAAAACCAGCAAAAACTTCTTAAAAAGGCTTTAAACACGATAATAAAAGCCAAAAACAATCTTAGCACCTTATAAATAGAAATTAAACCATATTAATTCACCGTATTTATGGATTACGGAATAACGGATAATAATTACATTACGCCGGATATAATTAACCAACTTCGATTGCCATAAGCAGAAAAAATAAAACCCTACATCGGCGAAAACGCAAAACGTTAGGCATTTACTTATAATAAAAATAAGATCAGCCGTAAAGTTAATCACCTAGAACATTAACCCTTAAAATTAAAAACTATAGTTAATATACCTCCAAAATACCATAAATATAAACAATTATTTCGAAAAAAAAACTTAAAACAAAACTACCAAAATATAATAAATAAAACTAAGAAATAATCCGTAAAAAAGAAATATCGACTAAATTCTATTTAATTTATAACCTTAACGAAATAAAATTATAGGCATTACATAAATACCTTAAAAATAAATATCGGAAAAGTTATATACGACGTTCCAATTTATTAATCGAATACCTTATATTTTTTACACTAAGAAAAAACGTGAAACTACAGCTAATTATTGATTATAGGCAATAAAATAATATTACAATTAAAAATAAAATACCGTTACCCCTAATTAACAAAATAAAAAATCGCCTTCATAAAACAAATTAATTTACGAACCTAAATTTTAAGAAAGGATATAACCAGATTTATATTAAACTAGGATACGAATAGAAAACAGCTTTTAAAATGAAATACGGACTTTTCGAATACTTCGTTATATCCTTCGAATTTACGAACGTATTAATAACCTTTTAACGGATAATTAACTATATACTTAAAAAATACTTAAACATCTTCGTTATTTATTACCTCGACGACATTCTCATTTATTCGAAAAACAAAAAGAAATATATAAAACATATTTATATAATTCTTTAAGGCTTATAAAATGGTAACTTTGTAATTAATACAAAAAGAACTAATTCCACACGCAAAAAATGGAATTTTTAAAAGATATCATTACCTTAAAATGCATTAAAATAAACCTCAAAAAGATTACTATATTACAAAAATAAAAAATTCCTACTATAATTAAAAGAATACAAGCCTTCCTCGGATTTGCTAATTACTATAAGAAGTTTATTCGGAACTTTAGCAAAATAACTACGCTATTATTTAATTTAATAAAAGAAAAGTTTTTTTAAACAATAAAAACGGAAACCGCTTTTTAAAAAATTAAAAATGCGATTATTAACAAGCCAATATTAACTATATACGATTTAAGCCGTCTAATTAAACTTAAAACTAACGTTTCGGATTACGCTTTAAGCGTAATAATAAAATACCGCAATAATTAAAGCAACTTATACCCTATCGCCTTTTACTTTTATAAATTAAAAAAAGTAAAGCTAAATTACAGCATTTCCGACAAGGAATTTATGGTTATTATTAAGGCTTTCCGAGAATTCAAATATTATTTTAAAAAAAACCTTTACCAGGTTAAGGTATATATCGATTATAAAAACCTTACCCACTTTACCGTTACTAAAAAACTTATAACATAATAATTACGCTACCCTAAAAAACTAGCAAAATATAACTTTATTATCATCTGCCAAAAAAAAATAAAGAAAACCGCAAAACAAATACATTAAATCAAAAACCAAACCTTAAAAAAAAGATAACTAAGGTTAACCACCAAATCTTCAACATTACGACAAAAGAATACCTATAACCACGATAAATGACAACAATTAAAACAATACCCCCCGACCTATATTAAAAAATCCAGGAATATAACGATAATTTACTTAAAAATCAACAAATAAAAAAAAGTAAATCCCAAAAGAATACCAGGAAATATTAATACGAAATATATACGAATATTTATTATATAAATAACCAGGGATTTACAAAGCCGTAAAACGATTATAACATATTTATTATTTCCTTAAAATAAAATTAACAATACAAAAATACAATAATAATATTATATATATAATAAGACAACAACTCGAAGACACAAACCATACGGAAAATTATAACTATTATTAATCGCAAAACGACCATAACATTTAATTGCTTTCGATTTTATTATTAAATTCTCATTTTTAAAAAAACCTACTTACAGATATATATTACGATAATATCTTTATAATCGTTAGCCGAGTTACAAGATTTTCCTACTTCCTACCATATAATAAAAACATAAACGCGGAATAAATAACTTAGATCTTTTTAAAACACATCTTAAAAATATACGGATTATTAACAAATATCATTTTAAATAAAAAATAACATTTAGTTCGAACTTTTAGCAAAAGCTTATAACATAATTAAGCCTAAACCACAAAGTATTTAATACCGTTAAACCTTAAATAAATAAATAAATAAAATTAACCAAATATTAAAAGCCTATCTACGATACTATATTAACTACGAACAAAATAACTAGGTTCAAATATTACTTATCGCCTAATTAACCTATAACACCAACTACCATAAAAACATCAAAATTACTTTAATTAACGTCAACTTTAAGTTTATACTAAAAATTTACAAAGATATACGCAAAAAGCTTATTAAGGTCAAAATAATTCTTATATCAAAACAACTTAAATAATTATATACAAAAATAAAAACAAAACTTAAATTCGTTTATAACTAAATAAAAAAGTATTATAATTAAAAATAATTAAAAGGATTAACCTTCCAAAAAATATAATTTATTTAACCACCAAAAATATCCAAATTAAACAATTTAACAAAAAACTCAACTTTAAATACATCGGCCCATATAAAATCATTAAAACAATCTCAAAAAATAATTACTAATTAAAACTATTACCCAAAATTAAACTTTATTCAATCTTTTACGTTTCTTTACTTAAATCAACAGCAAATACCATTAAAGTTAATATAAAATACGAAAAAAAAGCAAAAAAAGACATACCGACATCCGAAATAAAAAGGACTATAAATACACGCCAAAAATAGACTTACCGAATACCTAATTAAATAAAAAAAACCTACCCAGATTTCGAAAACACCTAAAAGTCCGCTAAAAATCTTATAATCGTTTAACGTTAATTAAAAAGCTTTTACTAACAACAATAAATACACCCTAATTAATAATTAACTAATTAATAAGTTCAAACTAATCGACCGGATTTACGACCTAACCTAACGTAACCGTAACGACCGCCCCCTTTAATTACTCCTACTCATTTTTCAAACGTTTAACCTTTTTTATAACTTTCGCACCTTTTATACCATAACGAAACATCTCGATACGTTAACAACAAAAAAGCCATCTTTATTTCTGCAAACGGTTAAATTTATTAGCAACAGCCCGCAATATGTTTCGGGCTTACTCCTTCTTACGTTTTCAACGACCCTCTTTATTTAAAAGTTTTTAATATTCCATTTCCGAAAGCTTAAAAATATCATAAAGGTTACCATAACGAACGTATCGTACGCATTTTACGGAATTACGGACGACCTTATAATTTAGACCTTTTTTTTCGTAACGAAAGCAAGGAAAAATATATTAAAACTAAAACGTTTAATACGTTCTAAAAAAACAAAAGCGTTAATACGCAGGCGAAAACGACGTTTCTTAATTCGACCCGATATAATAAGTATACAAAAGGGAAAATTACTTACTAAAAGTTAACAAATAAATAAATCGATTTTTAAGGGTAAAAATTCTAAAAAAGAAAAATCGTATTATAACTTAACGATCGTGGCTATAACATAAACGGTCGGGTTTTCCAACTGGTTAGCCCCAACCTAAGCCAATAAGTTACGTAACGGGCTTAAAGGTCTTAACGTACTAAGCTTCTTAAGTTCCTTAAGCCGTTATACAGGTTTAAAAGGCTTAACGACCTTAAACGTTTAAGCTGTGTAAATACCTTAAGCTAAGATAAAAAATATATACGTTCGTTACTATCATAACTTAAATAAATCACCAGCTTATAATATAATTTAGTTACCCAGATTACATTTAACAATCTGCTATTTCCAGACTTAATTATTGTTTCCCCTATTGCTCAGTTTCCCACGACATTACTGCCAACATAAGCCGTACGACTAGGTTTAATAGTTGGTTAAACCCCTTAGCCGTCATATAGGACTATTTACGAGGAAACGTATAGGTTAGGTAATAGGAAATAAACAGTATAATAGCTAACGGATTTACGAAGTTACTTATAGATAACGCGTATAAGAAATTCGTAAAGCTTTTAGAGATGGAAAATATTACATAATTATTAAAGTTTATTAAGAAGAAAGATAAGCTTTGCGAAAAGAGTATAACGCGTCGGTTAAAGCGTAAGGTAACGTAAGAGTTCTTAATAAGAAACGATTTTGACCGGTTTTAAAAGGACTTAATTTATTGATAATCCTTAAGTAATAAGCCCTAACGAAGTTTGCGATGGCCTTATTAAGGGGTGTATCGGATATAATGGCTTTAGGTCGGAAGGAATCGGTCCGTGTGTCGTGTTAATGGGTAAAGGATATAGGGGTAGCAGCTATTTTATATAAAAGATTAATTCCCTTCTGCCCTAACGAAAGACAGTTAGCTATTATCATCATCAGAATCAATATACGAATGAAGCTGCAACAAGGACACTCAATTTGCGTAGTCTCAGGCTGTTTGACAATTGTTTATTGATTGCGAAGTGTGAAGTCTTTGGGTATTTATTTGATTGATTAATCTTAAACATAGTAGGCTGGTCTCCCTTGGGCCGCGCGATACATGTAAGGCAAGAGTATCGCATGCCACTAAGGCGAGTCGGGGTAAGAAGAATAATGATGCTATGGGGCCAGGGATAAACTTGCCGTATTCAATGTGCAAGTAATATATCTGGATAACAGGAACTATGATCATCAAACCCATACCGCTGATTGGCTCTAGCACACTTCTCTTACTGCGTATTCCACACCGAATGAACCTGATGCGTGCTAAGTTCAACA
Organism: Monosporascus ibericus; assembly: GCA_004154915.1. NCBI lineage: Eukaryota > Fungi > Ascomycota > Sordariomycetes > Xylariales > Monosporascus > Monosporascus ibericus. Next base: position 82,568 of record QJNU01000203.1, read on the forward strand.
CTGCTGGTACATCCATCCGTTGAGAAGAGACCAACATAAACGGCGTCGTTACTCGGGAAAATCTGAGCAGTCAAAGCAACTTCTCCCACCCCCCCAAAGACCTCCACAGAGGACCAGTCAACAAGAATGCGCATTGTGATATTGCCATCCTTAGGAGTCAGCGGGGCATAATACACAGCTGGAAATGAGTCATCGAATCCCACATCTCCTGACTTCGTCCGATCGATAAAGAGTTGCTTGGTTGTAAAGTCGTAGCCAACACGTGTCTGTTCACTCAAATCTGAGGTAGCTCGAAGAATGACGCCAAATTGGGTCGATGTCGACTCAGAAAAACTTAATATAGTGTCCAATGTCTTTCCAGTAAAGTCTAGTTTCGTAATACCAGCTGGCACGGAGTCCCAACGTTTATGCTGGCTCTCTCGCCTCTCTAGGATGGGCTCCTGTACGAGGGTTGCCGTCCCATTGATTGTATTGAGCGACAGTTTCCGCGGGACGGTGGAGGCGCTCCGCCAGGGCTCGGTAGGGATTGCGGCGCCATATTTCCAGTTGCTCATCCATGCAATATCGACCCGGTTCGTGACGGGGAGCCCGTTAAAGCTAAGGGCTGCATAGAAATCCGGGCCCCAATCTACCCAGTTTGTCTGTTGCACGCTCTCAGGATCCGGCGTGAAGCTTGTCCCGTCAAAATGCCCAACGATATATTGTGTTCCTGAACCAGGTGTACCAGGCGGTCCCCCAGGGTTGAGGCCGATCTGAGCAATCCATTTTAAATCCCCATCTCCGTCTAGAGGAAGTGGGAAGAGGCTGGGGCACTCCCATACACCACCGACAGCATTTGCTGGGCCAAATTCACTGACCTGATCCCACTCTTTAAGATTGGCGGATGTGTAAATGAGTAGCTTATGGAGTTTTGCCAAAGAGACCACTGCAACCCATTTGCCGCTGGGGTTATGCCAGAAAACACCGGGATCACGGAACTCCAGGATCTGGTCTGCATATTTGGCTGGAGGATTGAGAATGACAGGATTGGCAGCATCATATGTAGTCCATGTTATGCCTTCATCAAGGCTGTAGGCAATGGATTGTGACTGCTGATTTGCCAGCACTGACTTTCCGCTTGGTAAGGTTTGTGCCTGTGGGTACTGTATGAAGAAGTTGGTCAGGATTTCTTTTGTCCATCCAGAAATGACACATGTTACTACCTACATAAGACGTATACATGGCAACCAGAGGGATTTGGCCATTGGCACCAAAGCCGCTTGTGTTGTTAACATCCGCAACTGCGGTGCCGGAGAAGTACATTTCCGTGATATCATCTGGATAGCCGCGGGCGAGGAGCGCAACTGGCTGATGCTCCCAATGAATCAAATCTGAACTGATTGCATGACCCCATGACATGGCTCCCCAGGTCGATCCACCCGGGTTATACTGATAGAACAAGTGGTACGTCTCATTGTAATAGATCAGACCATTCGGGTCATTCATCCAGTTTCTGACAGGGCTGAAGTGATACTGAGGACGATAAAGCTCAGTATAGTTCTGGGCAGTCGTGGCATGAATTATGTAGACCCATAGAGCCAGGGCGCACCGAATGTAGGAAGCCATGATGGTGATGGAAACAGACGAAGATTGGAGTACGCACTGAGACATATATATATATATATTTGCCCCCGGGAGGGAGAGGTTGGGGGGGGGGGGGGGGG
>QJNU01000203.1:84280-113862 GCA_004154915.1 Monosporascus ibericus
CGCCGGCGCCCGCCCCCCGCGATAGCAGGCGAATTTACAGATTTGTAATTAGTGTACAAGACTGTGACCATGTCCTATAGAGTAACCATTCGCGGTTGACTGCCGATTCGGGCGCCTTAGAACATCATGGAACAACGCCCTCAAGTGCGGAGAAGTGTGGGGCCTCAGCGGATGTCGATCCCCATTCCTTCATTCAGCCCGCGTAGGCGAAATTTCAATTTATAAATAGTGTGCGGTATGTTCCCGGAATCAGTATTCGAACATGCGAAGCTAAGGCACAAACTGCGGAGATCTACGCAGCATTACGATATGTAGCTTTAGCATCATCTTTTTCCTTCTTTTATAATTGCGCTTATGTGATACTCAAAGCGCCATGCCTCCCCGTCAACTCCATGTTAAAGGTACTTTAATACTTCTGCATATACCCTCCTAGATGTGGAGAGGTTTTATAATTGAAGTAACTCTTAAGAGGTTAACCTTTTGTTTCCTACGTCTGCTCCAATGCGGGTCCCGGAACTATTAAATCCCAGTTCGGTGAATGTTTGATGTCTATAACGGAGTTGCGCCCAAAAGCATCTCCGTCGACAGCCTGCCAGCTTTCAAGATTGCCGGTCTCGAAGCCAGGGTTAAGAGGCCCTTCGTATTGGTCGCTTGGCAGTTTAATTGTTCCTGAAGTGGAGTAGCAAACGCCTTTGTCGCTGCCGTTGCCATCAAGCCAATATTGGATAGCTGATTGGAAAGGAAAATATAGTGTATAATGTCGACCTGGGGTCTAACTATTCCCCTATTACTAATATAAAACTGGAAATTACGTTGGGAAAATCGACCTGCCGTTCGAAAATAACTCCATATATGGCCATCGCATCATAATCAAAACCACAGAAGTAATAGACCCGACAACTGGGATAGCATATAACCCTACATGAGATGCACAAACTAAAATTAACAACTATATCTGGTGAGGAGTCGGAGGCGCCGACCCCATTATAACATATCAGTTGAATCCCGAACTACAGAGTTTTCCAGGTAGCAGGTAACGGCTTAGAACCCATATAGTAGTAACATAAACACCCGAGATTAGTTCCGGGAGTCCAGGCTAATAATGCATTAGTACTGGATGAAGAGCAAGGATCTGGTTCTATCTACTCGAAGGCGACTAGGCGTTAGCGCCAACAATTTTTTCTCAAGGTGCTAGGCCTGAAACGGAAAACCAACTAGTACTGAAGCCTATTATAACCTCCTTGAAGGCTCTAAAGCTTTTCCACCGGAAGCTGACTCGGTCAATTTGGGCAAATAAAAAGAGATTGTCGGCTACCTTCGGAGAAATTGTTGGCGCTAACGTCTTGTCGCCTTTCAAGCAAATACCGTAAGAACGCTAAAAGGACGCTAAAAGGGCGCTAGAAGGACGCTAGAAGGCTTCTCCGCCCGTTTCTCCAAGGGTTGTCGAACAACCCCACCAACCCCACCTCCACGATCCCACCCAAAAGGGGGCGAGTGTTGGAGTGTGCGAACGACGGCTCAGTTCCCCGCACGCATCGCGTCTCCCCCACCTTTATCTTGGACGGCCTCCGCACCAACAGCCACCATCTAATTCCGCATACTATACTCCATGTCGGTTGCTAGGGACAGTGGTACGAGAAAACTGGCGCATTCCGCTTGGTACTGCAAGTCGATACTCTGAGTGCGGGCGGTGGCTACAGCGCCCATACCAGGTTCGAGGATGTATGGTCTCAAAATGCGGTGCGATCCTAGTCTCTCTTTTTGTGACCTTTGAGCCGTCACCCCTGTGAAAGGTGCTCCAGTCCGTTTCGAGCGTCACGCTTCGTGGAAAAGATGGCTCTTTGTAAGATCCACTTAGAACCTGCCTCATGTTTTTAATTCCTTTACGAGATTGGCGTCTGTCCTTTAGTGACGGCCCATGTTCTCCGTAACAGTAATAACCTTTGGTCGAGGTGAATTCGCGTGCATGAATACCCAAGAGACCATGGCTACATGTTTAGGTGGTTACGTGGGTCCCCCTAGTTCTAATCTACCAGCGCAGAGGGCAAGGCTGCGGATGCTGAGAGACATCAGCTTGGTAATAATTGCTAGTTTCTTATTACCGCATCTTTCCACAGTTCAACTTCAGAGTCCTCGAGAACTCCAATAGAATGCACCTATCACGTCATGACTCGTGCTTACTACTGGGAATTCGATTGGATAACCACGTGTGCAACCCTGGCTAGCCTTCTCGACTTCTACATTCAGTTGAAAGAGCTTTGTTGTGCAGCACTGACTAGGTTAGGAGTGTTCCCTGTCTAGCTATTATGCAAACCTCATGATGCTACCTCAGGAGTATGGCTTATGTAATTCCGTTAGATATTCGACACCTTCTAGCGACGTCCCTAACTTCTCGTTGTCGTGAGCTAGTACGACGGACACAAGAGGAAAGGCATGCGAAGAAATGAGACCTGCCGTTGGGGGTTTCGCGCTACGTATAAACTCCAACGCATGAGATATTGCCAGAAATGCGTCAGTCGCAAGAAAATTCACGGCCACTCTAGGACCAACAGCTTTCAAGCGTGCCTCATAGCGTATTTAGCAACGATTCGGATACGCCGTCAGCAGGGTGGCTTTTTAGGCAGCATCTTAGGAACGAGCCATTCATGATGCGGGATCGAGCTCCGCAACTGACTAGACATGATCACGATATCTCCGCGACATACTTAGCCCCCCCACATTATAATTATACTGGGTCATCTGCGGTTACAAATCCCTGAATATTTTACAATCAAACAGGTCGCATGAGATACCTGTATTAAGACAGAGAACGAAAGTTCTGTGTTTGAGCCTATCTTTCGCACGACCCTCCACACCTTGTTCCCCTAACCACGGGGTTCATGACAGCTGGAGGAGGAGTGCAAAGTCCACCTGCATCTACTAACTCCGCAATCGAGTCTGCAGGAACGGTTTCAATCTCCATGACTGACCCCGTATCGAGACTATGTCGATTTGTTTTAGTCTGTTTGCGATCACACCGAGTCGCACCATGTCCTTGCGTCCAGGAGACATCGCTCGCGATGTTGAATGGGAGGATCCGGGTCATTCTATGTCTGCTCAGCTTGTCCAAAGCAGTTTTGAAGTCATCAAGGATGATGCTGTCCGTGAAGCACTTGAAGACAAAGGCAAACTTCCAGAAAGGGTTGATGACGCCGATGGAGATTACTGGTGTCACTGACAGAAGGTCGACAATGATGTGGACGACGCTTAGGCACATGCAAATAAGCAACATGGCGAAGCGAGGAGATACTTTGACGATTTCGATAAAACCGAGTTCGTAACGGAATTTAATGTTCCAAAAGAGGTTGACGATTGTAAAAATCCACCATGGATCACTAATTACATAGTTAGTGGAAAGATACATCCTACAGCGGATTTGCATACCGGAAGACCGCCTCGTAAGGTCGCGTGGCAAGGAAGAGACGGTCATTGATGCCATTGAAATAGGCAAAATTGGCATAGATATCCAAGATCCAGTACGGCTGGACAAGAAGAATGCTGCCAATATAGATCCAGCTACCTCGAGGCTCCAGGAACGGCTTATTCTTCATCCACGCAATGATGTTATGCAGCGTCCAAGACGCAATAAGTGGGACCACAGTGGAGGAGAGGAACCAGCCCCACACTGGGGGGTCGAAAAAAATGAAGAAGCCATTCGGCACCGCAAGAATGAGCTGCCATTATCCATCAGCAGGCTGTGTTGACAAATTCTAATCCGTGGGATCACTAACCTCGATCAAGATGAGTTTGTGAAGAAGCACTCCTCTGCGCATGTTTGCCAGAGTGATTCCGCACATGATCACAAGTGCACCGACCATGAAACCCTGCGACCATGCCTCAAGCGTCAACTTCAGGGAGGTCGCCGGTTTGGTCGTTAAGTCAGCCATTTTGGCAGTTCAACATGGGCGGAACAACGATTTGAGTGCACGCATCTGGCGATGCCGTGAAGGAGCCCACAATTTCATTGGGATCGATGGGCCTTTAGTACAACCTGAAGCAAGGCCTTGCCGCCAAGCACGGGGGAGCCCTTACCCCGCACTCCAGTGGCCACATTGGCTAAGCATTAGTCTAGTCTGAAGGTGGTAATTGTCGGCCGCCGCTCCCACAATATGCCTCTATCCCTGTACGCCCTAGATGCAGCTATTTTAGCGTGTCGAAGGCTTGACCAATAGCACCCTGAGCGTCTTCATTCGAGCCAGACTTCAATGCCAAAGTCATCGTCGACGCCATTAATACGCGCGCTTCAACGATGCATTTTACTCCAACGTTCTGCGTGGTTTTGTCGCTGGAGGCTTTGGGGCTGGGCTCGCAATAGAATTGGGATGTGAGGTATAGATCAGCAAGTTGAAGATCTTGGCACGCTAAACTAGCTGTATTCAGGGATACTCTATGCGATCTCATTGGATTGACCGTGCGAACAGGAACATGGGACAAGTAATGTCCACAACACTGCAGGGTTGATGCCTGGGGGTGATGGCCTGGCACTAGACTTGCTTCGATCTCATCACCATTGTTAACCACCACAAGAAATTTACAAGCCGCTGCCGGAGAGAAGGAGCATCACAGCACGTCGAAGTTGGCAAGACAATGACTCACACTTTGGTTCCCAAGTAATTGGGGTGGATTTTCTACAACTCTCGCACCAGCAAGACCCGAGCGGGTGAGCGACAGTGTTTCGAACACCAGTTCCTCCGTTCCCAACGACATTGATGTCTGTCGATTCCTGCCTGGTACCGAGGGAACACAGTCGCTGAGAAAAAAGTCTCCAAAGATCTCTAAACTAGATCGATCGATGAAAAATCCAAAGTGAGCTCGTTGTCAGCCTCAGGAGCGATGGCTACTTCCCACCTGCCAGCCTGACCGTAGCCGGCGTTTGTAATGTCCAGAGTTAAAGTTCCGTTCCCGGTGATGTAGGTCAGGAGCGTGGACTCTGCCTTAGACTGGAGCAGTGACACAACTCAAAGGAAGAGACAGTTGTTCTCCCAAGAACAACAGTAAGCTTCAGCCTCGCCATGTTCGTACTTCCAATGCGGAAGGTCTTGTCCTTGACCTTCTTTGAGCCCAGCCGTTTAGTGCGACCGCTTGCAAGACCATCGAGCTCCGCAACAGGGCGGCTGCCCAGCCGTTGGTCCTCGCGCAAGAAGAGGTCGCGAGTGACAAACTGCTGGCCATCCCAGCCGTTGGCACGGCTCGGCCACTTAGGAGTTGGCAGGTTACTCATCCGGGTGACGGCAAGGTTCGGCCGGACTCGTCCTTGTACCACTGTATCGCCTAGCTCGCGGGGCCCGCATCAAGGAGGCCGAGCTTCTCGCTCTTAAAAGTCGAACCGTCAAAAGAACCAGTCTCATACCACCCAAGGGCATTTCCACCGTAGAAGAGAACCCACCTGTCGCCTAGGGGCAGGAAATTGGGAGGTTCCCACACGGTGCCCGTGCTATGATTTCCCATATACATGATGCCAACTTCAAACCAAGAAAACGTATCTGAAGAACGATATAGCCGCACTTGCCCATCAATCTCGTTTGTTGCCTCAATGACCATTTTCAACGTGTTGTGTGTCGGGCCATGAAAGGTCTTAGGGCCACGGAAGAAGACGGGCCCCCGTCCGGCGGACCGGGAACGACAAGGTTGCCATCGTACACCTCGAAGTTTACTTCATCTGTACTACTTGCGAAGATGACAGATTCTGCACCGCATTGAGATGAGACTTTGTGTCCATGTAGTTTGTTAGGATGAGGTGCAATCCTTGGCTGTCACTGAAGGCACTGCCGATGAATGCTCCAGATTGATCCTCGTTGTCATCCGTAGCATTCGGATAGAGTGCGACAGGTAGTTCACGCCAATGTACTGCATCGGCACTCACCGCATGAGACGGGTGCATCGGGCCCCAATCTGCGGCATCGGGATTGTACTGGCTGAATAGATGGTGCTGTCCTTTCCACTCGATCAGACCGGCTGGATCATTGATCCATCCTTGGTACTGTGTGTAATGATACTGTGGGCGAAGCGGATCCTTTGCAAATACCTTGCAAGGGGGCGCCTCGCCTGCTGGGGGTTGGTTTGCTGGCCCAAGACGTTGAAGGTAGGCCCTGGCCGTCGTCTGATGCGCGGGAGCCGACGCGAAGATCGTTAAAGGTTATGTGCCCCCATGATCCTCGGTAGTGTTGTCATGGATAACAACGTGAACCGAGTGGTCCTGCCATTCACTTGTATCCCAGACAATATGGAGCAAAGCCACGTTATTGGCTCCCGGCTGCTTCAAAAACAACTTCTCTTCCTTTTCTCTGACGAGATCAACGTAAAGATGTTCCGGGTCGTAGCCGCCACTGACAAGAAAGCTCATGACGGAGCCGGCCTTGAAAGAACTTGATTTGAGGTCTCCAGCCGCAGACTCCAGCCTGAACAGTGCCCAGGATGAAGAAAGTCCGGTTTTGGTTGAAAGGGCCGTCCCAATGGGACTTGGAACCGGTGACAGATTTGTTCCCAAAGGTATCTCCGCTGACGATTTTCCAGCCATCAAGAGGCCCAGATTCGAAACCCGGATTAATAGGTTCCACATCATGGCCGTGGTATGAATTAGCTTGTTCCTGTGCAGGAACAGTAAGCGCAGTGGCCGCCGTTACCATGAAGCCAAGCTTCAAAGCGGACGGCGAGAGATGCTTAAGTGCATGATGTACAGAGGTCTTCAGATAGTAGTGGTAGGCGGATGACACGTCCTGTATGATGGGATGATAGGCAGTTGGAGGGTTTCCCCCGATGTTGATTTCGCGGTTGGAAAGAGGCCCATTTGTAGTTTGCGGGGGGACATTTCACTCAGTTTCTCCCCATGTGCTTTGGATGTCATTGAATATATTGGAATGGGGGAAATGATAGCATGACTAGAAATGGAACTAGGGTAAGCGTTGAGTGCTTGTATCCTTGGCCAGATGTCTCCTCCATCCCTCAAATAGCGTAGACATGGCAGCGCTTCCAAATTACGAACATCATTGGCAATCCTATCTCTTGAAATTTTAGACCTGCCATGAACGACAGAATATTCGACTGTTATGAGGGTCTTGACCACAGCATAGACGCGCCAGACTCAAAGCCTGGGCGTCAAGAAATCAACTAACAAGATTCTCGTTCCATGAAGAAGTGTTCTTCTTTGAGCAGACCCGGAATCGCCGTCCCACCATCTGAAGCGAGTTTTGCCTGACATGCAGACTTACAGAACCCTAGTAAGTTCGAAGAGAGGCCGCAGCACTGTGAGTGGCAGATCAGAGCCTACTGAGGCTGAAAGAAGCCGGGCCGGAAAAAGAGTTCAGGTTCCTAAAATTGACCTCGCTAATGTGCAGGTGCAGCTGGGCTTGGTATAGAAGGACGTTGGAAGGCTCCCCAACCCCCTCGAGCAGGGTAGCCTGTCTCCGATATCTCCGACTCCCACCGCAGCCCCGCAGGAACTTGTCTCCCCGCACCACATCCCGGATTGTCTCCTCCACCCTCTCCAATTGACCCCAATCACGCCAAGCGAGCACCAATCTCCATCTGCGACAAGAGTTATGTGCCGGTCGTTAAGGAACGAACAGGGATCAGGAAAGGCCGTACTTGCCTTGAGTATGGCCGATGTTAGCATTGGTCGAAGCCAGTTCCAGGGTCTCAGAAGCTGACGCAGGCGAGAGCTCTATCACGCTGCACAACCCCGGCATTCTTCTCCCCCTCTGCCACCTGAGAAGATTTGGTACTCCTATGGACGGGAAACTTTGTATGCCGTTATTATACGCTATTTGACTTCAAAATACTATCTTAAGGTATCTGAGGCTGTCGCCATTTTCGCGCTAAAGTCAGCGTAAACCATTTTGGCGGCCGACAGTTGGCGATCCTTCGGCCACATCGCTGTCTTGACGCGCCGCGATTTGGCCGAGTACTTGCCGAAATGCTAGATGGGGTAACCTTCGTGATGCAGGTTTAGCGCCTGCCCGGCTCCATCAGCATGCCGCGTCAGCGGGGCCGACTGTTTATCCAAGAGATCAATGCGATGGAGGTCGATTTGTACCCGTACGATTGTGTCGGCAATGCCGAGGGAGTCCATCCAAGGCCTCTCCCCCTATGGATATTACGACCACCACAAGCTCTACATAAAAGGGGGGAGACTATCACATCTTCTGGAATCTCTTTTAATTCAAGCCAAAAACCCGACGCTTCGATTCAGATCGTCGCTCTTGCTCTCAGGCTTCTCAGTAGAGCCCATTCTTCGACTCCACCCCAAACACTGTTACCATGGGGGCCCGATTTCGCTTCTCCTTGGCCAGGCCAGACTTCGAAGAGGGAAAGGCATGGCCTGCAATCATGGTTGGTATGTTCGTCGCCTTTGGCGGTGTTCTTTTTGGGTAAGCCCCCCTATCCGCTGGTGTGGCAAAAAGGTACGCTGATAGAATATTTCCTCATAGCTACGATACCGGAACTATCAGCGGAATTTTGGCTATGCCCTACTGGCAACAGCTTTTCAGCACTGGCTACGTCAATCCGGAAGGCAATCTCGCTATCACTGCTTCCCAGGAATCTGCGATCGTATCTATTCTCTCGGCCGGCACCTTCTTTGGCGCTCTGAGCTCTCCCTTCCTGTCTGACCACATTGGCCGTCGAATGGGACTGATTGTTTCAACTTGGGTTTTTAATCTCGGTGTTGTACTTCATACTGTCGCCACGGCCATCCCGTTGTTTCTCGCTGGGCGCTTCTTTGCAGGCTTTGGTGTTGGCCTGATCTCCGCGATGGGTAAGTACATGGATTGTGTATACTCTGTCACGCGCCTCATATGATGAGACACTAAGATTGTGCACAGTTCCCCTTTATCAGTCCGAGACGGCCCCGAAATGGATTCGCGGCGTTATCGTTGGAGCTTATCAGTGGGCCATAACCATCGGATTACTCCTCGCGGCCGTCGTAAACAACGCAACTGCTCATCGAAATGATACCGGATCATACCGCATACCAATTGCCTTGCAGCTAGCATGGTCCCTTATACTCTTCATCGGCATGATCATCCTCCCCGAGACTCCTCGATATTTGATCAAGAAGGACAACGTCGAAAAGGCTGCCCGATCGCTCAGCCTTCTTCGGCGTCTACCAGCAGACCATGAAGCCATCAAAGCAGAGTTGGCTGAAGTCAAAGCAAACCATGAGTTTGAGGTTACCTTGGGGAAGGGCACCTACCTCGATTGCTTCCGACCTCCCATGCTCAAGAGACAGCTCACAGGCATGGGTTTGCAGGCGCTTCAACAGCTTTCAGGTACGTAAAACTCCTCCGGAGCTCTAGCTTCGGTACGTAGCGCATCTTCTGCTTTCAAGGCGTTGACTTTATTAGGCATTAACTTCATATTTTACTATGGGACTAAGTACTTCCAAAACTCCGGAGTGTCAAGCGGCTTCGTCATCTCGATGATTACGTCTGCTATCAACGTCACATCAACCGTGCCCGGCATGTATGCCATTGACAAATGGGGCCGACGACCACTCTTGCTCTGGGGTGCAATCGGCATGTGCGTCTCCCAGCTTATCGTCGCCGTTTGCGGTACGGTGTCCACTGGCCAACACGAAAATGGCGAGATCTTTGTGATTAGTCTTGCGGGACAGCGAGCAGCAGTGTCTTTTGTCTGCGTCTACATCTTCTTCTTCGCCTCTACCTGGGGTCCCTTAGCGTGGGTCGTTACTGGAGAGATTTTCCCGCTCAAGACCCGTGCGAAATCTCTGAGTATCACCACGGCAACCAACTGGCTACTAAACTGGGCTATCGCGTATGCAACTCCTTACCTTGTTAACTACGGGGACGGATATGCCAACTTGCAGTCCAAGATATTCTTTGTGTGGTTCGCTGCTTGCTTTCTCTGCATTGCCTTTGTCTGGTTCTTTATCTACGAGACAAAGGGGCTCAGTCTTGAGCAGGTTGACCAGCTGTACGAAGAAGTGAGCGTGGCACGGAAGTCGAAGGAGTGGAAGCCCACAACTTCTTGGGACCATGGCAAGGACACCATCAACCACGAAACCACTGAGAAGGCCTAAGCCAGAAGCAGCAATGCCATCTTACCAAGATGCATATCAGCCCAGTCAGGTACATGCCAAACTTCCGCTGATTGTTCTCTTCTACGGGTTGTTCTTTTGTCTGAGCCACGGCGTATAAAGGTGGGAGGATGGATGGGCTATCCGGCCAAATGATACACTACTTTAGTTGGAGCATTTTTTTCTATATATGACTTTCCCTATAGAGCATATAGAGAAATTAGTTCCGTTTCATTGCTGCTGATGACTCCACTTCCGCCGACACTCGTGAGATATGTGCTGGCTATATGGTGCAATGGTCAAGTGCGGATAGCAGTGCCAAGTTGTGCGGTGGGTAGGGTGAGGGAATAGGTATCTGTCAGCTAGCTGGGGGGTGCTTAGCGCACCCCATATACGGAAAGGTCACCTACTGATCGCCCATACATGTTCCGGAGCTAAGCTAGTTAAAGTTGTATGAGTACAACAGCACCTGCAACTGACCTAATAGAACAACACAACTGATGTCCCCTATATTTGACAGTATCCATCTACTACCCATCTGATTTAGTGGCAGGCGCTAGGCGAAATAAATGGCGCACTACTCCAGCTAGCCTCAAAGTGGCATTTTAAACGCTATTATCATGATAATTTCAGTTTTTCATAATTTAACAAAATCGATAACTATAACATAATATTTTTGCGGCACCATAGAGAGCGAAACTTCGCGATTATAACAAGTATTTTTCTAGTGTTTTTTTTTTTTAAAAAAAAAAAAATATCTTTAGATTTTTTAAGCGATAATTATAAGCGTTAATAGTACGGTTAAAGCTAAGGTTAAAGGATTAAATAACTTAATAACACCCTTAACGTTAACACTTTAAATCGAAAACTCTTTAGGATATTCGCCGTCCTGGAAAGTACCAGTAAGCGTTAAGTAAAGGAAAGTTTTTTTTTAATATACCTTAAGCCGAAAAAAGAAAAAGGAAGCGTAAATTCGACCCAGTGTAAATCGAATTTATTGATTACTTGTATTATTACATATTGAACCTTTAGAATAAATACCGTTTAAACTGGCAAAACCTCGTAAAAAAGGCCGGAGCGAATTTTTAATGTTTTGCGAAGACTTTTAAGAAAGCCTTTAAGGCGTTAGGAATTTATATTCGTTTCAAAACGAAAAAGCTTAGGCTTAATAATTCCATTAAGAAAATAACTAGTAAAGCGAGCTTAATGGAAGTTAAAGGGGGGTTATTGGAAAGAAAAGCAGGGCGAACGTTAAAAGGAAAGGTGAAAATTCTAACGCATAATGAACCATTTCCAAATCCAACATTACCACGGATCGAAGGTAACGTAAATAAGAATAACGCTTTTAATAATAATTTTATTATAACCTCTTTATTAAATACCACGAGCAAAACGTTTATTACGTGATAGGATTAATAACGAGGGATAACTAGCGATTATTATTCCTTTGGTATCAAGTTAAAACTCGCGCGGTAAGATAAATTCGTTAAAGTATATCGAGGTTATAAAGCGGGCGATAACTTTCGTAAAGTTTTATCTCGGCCGCAATAACCTGATTATGTGATAAGAGGGCGATTTAAACTATACTTCGAAGGTTATACAGTAATAGCTTTAAAAGAAGGACTATACTGCCATTTATAACCTTTACGATAACATCGAAACGAACCCGATCGAAAGTACTATTAATAAGGTTAAATTCCATAGCGCTAATAACCTTCATATTAATACGTAAAAGGTTATACAACTGGCTAAAGAAGGATAAGGTATAATAAATATAATGCGGCAGAAGACTGTATCTAAATTAATAGTATAGCGGTAAAAGAGTTTTATTAATAACGAAGGATAACGTATAACTTATTAAATTAATAGCAAAGAAATCATGAAATGCATTTTTAAAGCTTCGTTTAAATTATATCGCATATAACCCTCGTTATCTCTTGATTTATATTTAGATTGCACAGTATTTTAAAAGGGGTGCCGATAGGGTGCGCTCTTTATTTCGCCTAACGCCTGAGTGAGTACCCGCGGGTTTTACCAAGGACCCAGGGATACTAATTAGGTTCTAAATTGCGATTATGTTAAGATTATTTGATTCTTTCTGTAAATATTATGCTTAGTTTCTACGTTTTTAATTATATTTACTCTTTTATTTCAAGTCTTAATTTTATTTCTTTAAAAAAAAGAGTTTTTTAATATCTTTATAAATATATTTTTTAATAGCGATGAGTTCTGATAGTCCCTTGCCAAAACCGGCGGGTACTCGTAGGCCGTGGGTAATTTTCGATAGGTGGTTCCCCCCTTACCCTAGCTGTAGGCGACGAACAGAGTTGGACATCGATCAAATCGATCAGCAGAACCACCTGATCGATCTGAATGATCAGTAACCAGTTGCTGATCAATTTGGCACTTCAGCAGCCATTGATTACTGACCTGGTAGTCATCAGCAGACATATCTACTAATCTGCTGCTGAAAGTACGGATTAGCAGCTCGGAACAATTTCTTAAATAGGAAGATGACGATAGTCGCGATAATATTCTACTATATCTCCAGGTTCTATATCACCCTGGAAATCTTTATTTAGAGCTCTATTTAATACTTCTTCGTCCAACAGATAAAAGGGTAAAGCGACCACACTACGAACGTTTTATCCCCTTAACGCGCCACTCAATATCCGCGTTACGCGTTGATCTACTTACAGATTTTTTTCCTTATAAAAAGATTTTAATAACGCTTTATAAAATTTAAAAAATTATCTTCTTATTTATTAAAAACTGTACTTTATCAGCTAGGTGGGGGGTGCGTAGCATACCCTATATACGGAAAGGTCACCTACTAATCGGCTTATATATGTTCCGGAGCTGGGCTACTTCAAGTTATAAAAGTGTAATAACACCTACTATGAATCTAATATAACAATATAACTAATATGCTTTATATGTGATAATTAAAAGTCTTAATTGCTTAATTTGCGTATATAGTAACTAATTAACTATTACTAGGATAATATAAGCTATATATTAATAGCAATTATCCATATATTCTAATAATAATGATAATAACGACCGCATAATTAACGTTCTTATTTATGTATAAAAAATATAAAAACTAAAATCGATTTAAAAACGAATTCTAATCTAAAACGTACGGGCTGAATATTTAAAACTTTATCGATTCTGATTAATTAAAATGATAACCTACTAAAATTAAAAAACCCGAAATAACCTTTTACCCGAAAAGAATTATTCCGTTAAATAACGACGTAAGTAACTAATTTATCTATCGAAAAGATTATATAAATCGAAAAGATCGATCGAATGGGTTATTTAATAACCATCCTTAAAATAATTACAGAAAATAAATAAACCTACACTTAGGACTTCGCAGTATATACCTACAAAGACCAAAGATACGAAACCTTCCGCAAAAACGTCAACGAACTTACGAGATAAATCCTAAAATTAAGATCTTTAAGGATTAAAAATATAAGGTTTCTTTAAAGAAAACTCTACGAAAACAATAAGACAAGCTGGCTAAATCCGGTAAAGTATACGATAATAAGTTATTAATTAACACCTAACGAAAATACCGCAAAGGATTAGAACAAATCTGGAAATTTAGCAAAAGACTACACGAATAAAATATAAAATAATAAAAGATTATAACTTAAAAATAACGATACGGTATTTCGGAAACGAATATAACGGTTATATCAGTTAATGGCCTCTATACAACTCTGGCTTTTATTACGGAAACCTGGATAATAACCTTCCAGACAATAAAAAATGTTAAGATCGATAACGATACAATCAAGTACTAAAAGGTAGCAATTAACTTTTTAAATTAATAGGTTATAACCTATCCCTTATTTCTATTAAAATATGTTAAAAATAACGTTTTTAACCGTTTACGAAACCTTTACGGACCTATCTAATAGGGGCGATTTTAATCAGGAAAATATTAAATCATTTAATTTTTAGCTACAAATTAAACTCGTTCAACGAAGGCAGACAGGAAATAATCGTAAAGGTTCCTATAAATCGAAGTATTAATAAACGAAACCTTAACGAATCGGATGCTTAAGGTATTCGTTATAAAGTCTATCTAAGCACTGCTTATAAATTACCTTACTACTATTATACATTCTTTAATAGCGCTTTTATAAAACTTTATTTCGATATGTCTTTAACTAATTTAGTTAAAGAAATATTTCCAATTAATCTCTAAAGAAAAATATTAAGTGTTGATAAAAAATAAAAAATAAAAATCAATTTCAAGAATAAATTAACTTTTAAAAGCCATAAAACGGGATTTAACGTACTTTATAATTATTAATTAACATAACGTTATAAATATCTTGTCTTACCTCTTAAAACATTCATTTATTTTAAGCTGAAGTTTTACGATATGTATCTTTAACCTTATTAGCAAGTTCCTAAACTTCAAACTAACTATTGAAATGATGCAGAGTGCAGAGCCGGGTACTTAGCTTTGCCGATTAATTAGTTATTACCAGTCTTATAGATCTAGAAGTTCATTTTCGCTAAGCGTAATCCCAAAAAGTAACTATTATTTATGATCACTTTACATATAAATGTAATATTATAATATCATTTTACATTACTTTTATTATTCTTTAAATCGTAGATTTAATCGTAAGGTTCTTTTTAATTATACAGTAATTAAAACCAAGTTACATTGTCTTAATTTATTTAGCTACTAATAAAATAAAACTGTCTTTAATTAATTACTAAAATAATTTGCGATTTTTGATTATAATTACTGTTACGATTATTACTATAATGATTTGATAATAATACGCGAACTTGAGGATTAAAAAGGGGATAAGGTTTTATGATAACGCTGTAACCTTTTTACAATTACTAGAAAAGTTGTTAAATTAAGATTATATGATGCCTTATTTTAAAATACGACTTTATTTGAAAAACGACAAAGGAATATAAGCGTAGAAATAACTGGTTTCGAAATATAAATTAATTATTTAAATTTTAAATTAACTATATAAGTTATAAAATAAATTATGTTATTTATATATTAATATTATAAATTAAGATTACGAAATATCTTATATTAAGGTTATTAAAGTTATAATTACGTCGTTCACTACCAGATTATCCCGATTTTAAATAATTGAATAATAGGACCGACGATAAAATTATGAAGATAAAGTAAGTTATAAACTTAAGCAAGAAAAGAAATAAGGTTATACAGTTATTACTATTACCGAAGAAAAAAGAAGAACAAAAATTGATTAATATTATTCAATATAATATGTGATTTAAAAAATAATAACAGAAAAATATATTTTAAATTTTATTAACATTAATCGAATAATATTTTATTTAGCTATTATTATGACGTAGTATTTAAGACCTGCTACCTTTAGTTAACTTAAATGTTAAAGTATATAAATTAGTAATACAAATATTAACAAGTAAATTTAAAAAGTTTTAATTTAATGTATGCTCCAGATAATACGTTAATTAGGTTAAAACGGTTAATAAATACTAGAAAAAAGTTTACCTATCTTATTACAATAAAAATAGGGAGAGTATATTTAAAATACGTATTACGAATAATGATTTATTTCATACCTAAATATATTTCCGTTAGTCTGGCGCCTTAACACGCGAATAATTATAAAATTAATAGATTTGATTAGTTTAATATAGATATAACAAATTTGTTAATAGTCTGTGAAAGCCTTTTAAATTTGTAGGTTAAATCAAACGATAATAACGCTTTGTATTTATATCGGAATTCGATATTATAAAAAAAATCTTGTTTCGAATATTATTACTTAGTACCGATCGAAAGAATTTTTTAACGAGAGTAAAATTCATAACAAGAAATCTTGAAGTAATCCGATTAAGTTTTTAAAATTTGTATAAGATTCTAAATTCTAAATAATTCCTAGAATTACGATTAAAGCCGTACAAGAATAAAAGGTTATATAATTTTATAAATTCTTAAAAGTATTTGAAGAACTTACAGTACTAATATTAAATGTTATATTTTTTAAGCGAATTGATTATTAAGAGTACGGCTTTTTAGTAGATTCATTAGACCGGCTTCCGTCCTTAATAGTTCTCCCGAACTTATTTTCTCGTATCTTCGTATTTTTAGAACTGGACGTACCGTTTGGCTCAAAGGGATTAGCAGATTATTTAAGAAATATAAGCTGATAAAATATAAAATAATCGCTAAATTACTTTTTTTAACCGGGTAGTATTATTAGAAAGAGTCATGTTAAGAATATTAAAAAAAGTTTGCTAAATGAAATAACGTTAGAAAGATTATTTTAAAAACCTTCAAATAATAAAACTTGAAATAAATTCGGATTGTTAAAAATATATTAAGAAGTGTAATAATATAAACTTAACATAATAAATTCAATCAAGTGTATAAATATTATTTAAGACATATTATTAAGATAGAAATCGTCTTGCGAAAGTTTAAGTTAAAGGGAAAAATAATCAGCAAGGATAAGTATATAAAGAGTATATGAAAAATTATTTATCGATTATTTAAAACCTTTTTAAAATTTTCTAAAGTTTAAAAATTTATATACGATACGTTACGATAATATATTAATATTAATTAAAGATTAAGCTTTTAATAAGGTTAGATTAGTTAAATATAAAGGTTATAGCGGATAATAAGGAAATATCCGTTTTACTATTAATTATAAGGATAACCACCGGTTTTATTTAACTTAATAACTTGAATAATAACGATAAAAAAGCCTTTAACCGTGATAAATACTAACACATAAAATTAATTAAGCAGTTAAGATTACGAACATCTTATAAATTTTAAATATTACTTAAGCTTAATAAATTTAAAACTTGAAAACTTTTAAGAAAAATCCGTAACTGAAAGGCTTCTTGGAATTTATGATATTAGGTTCTACTAAGATAAAAAATATTTTAAGTTCGTATTTATGATATTAACATTTTAATTAATATAATAAACATTTATCTGAATAATTGTATTTAATTAAGCTTTTACCGGAACTAAGATAATTACCGAAATGGTAAAGAATATTAAATCGCTTTCTTAAATCGAAGAAAACAATATAACGGCTATAATTATCGAATTTACTAATTGTATTTAAAGACTAAATATAATATAAATAAACACTATATACTTAGAAATGTAAAGAGTATAAATTTAATTCTATTTAGCTATAACGGATATGCGATTCACTTACAAATACCTGACGATTTAATTATGTTAAATATGATATAATTTTCGGAAGTATTTAAAAGTTAAATTCTCGACTAGCAGACTCCGAGCTGGGAAAAAGTTGTAAAATAGATTTATAATTTCCTAGACTTTTTAAATTACCTCAGAGAAGAAAATATAATACTTTAATCAATAAAATAAAATTTTTAAAGATAGTAAAGCGTTTAAATTTAATTTAAATAATGTCTCGATTATTTCTATTAATTTTCCGAAACCAATGTAAATCTTAATACAATTTCCAATTAGTTTTGCTGTTAGTTATTAAAATCATACAATTAAGATTAATATAACTTGTTTTATTTAAAAAAACGAAAAAGCGCTTTATATAAAGATACCTTTATATAATTAGTTACGAAGCGACCTTATTAAAAGTAAAAGTATCTGATATTGAAAGAAATTTTATACTTTAAAATTTATAGATTTTAATTAACTTACTATGCTTATTAATATTATAATAGTTAAATACATTAAGGAAGAAAAATGGAACTTTAATAATGGTATAAAAAAGAATAACCTCGATAATAATAACCTGATATATAACGGACCTTTCTTTTATAATATTAACTTAATTATTTAAGTACATAACGTAGTTTAAATAAATAATATGACATAAATATTTATTATTACCTAGGTAAATAGTATCTTTTAAATCGGTAATACTTTTAATAATTAAGCCTTAATCGATAAATATGTCATTAAGCTTTCGGAAAAGAATCCGCCAAAACTTTAAAAGAAAGTTTAAAATCACCTGGTTTAAATAATAGAAATGCGTCCAGATTTTAGCGAAACCTTTAAAATTTTTATAGTTACTAAGATTTTAAAACAGTTTAGTCGTAAAAGTAAAAAAATAATTAAAATAATTAAAGCCGAATTAAAAGGATCCGAATTTTTGAAAGCGAAAAGAACTTTTAGAATTTTAGTTATGAATATCGGCTATAAGCTAAAGATTTAATAAAAACAAAAATCGTATTGGTAAAATAATGTAAGCGGGTTAAACATGCTATTTCATTATTTAGATTAGTAATTAAGTTAAGTTATAAAGATGGCAAAAGTTTAAGTAATAAAGTTATCGATATAAAAGCCGAATCGAACGTTATTATCGCCTTATACGTTAAACGATATAAACTTGTAATGCGATATATACGAATATTATTTATAGATTTTAATTTGTAAAAGAAAACCTTATTTAAAGATGTTATAACGCTATTTATTTAGCTAGCTAGCCGATTAATTATTATCTTTATATTTACTATTAACGATTACTTTATTACGTAACCGTTATTGTTTAAATTTAACTTCGTGGCTAAATCGAAAATGATATTTAATATAAATCAGGAAATAATTAAAGAAACTTTAAAGTTTAGTCCGATAAAGATTATTATTCCGTTAATCCTAATTAGAAAGATTATTCGTAATATTTACGTCAAGAAAAAACTAAAAAAGGAGCCGGTAAAACTGTAAGCCGCTTTATTAATAAAAGTAAGTTTATAAGCGAAAAGATAAATAAATACGTTAAGAGCTTATATATGTTTCCCATTAATAATACCTATATTGTTTAAAACTCGATAATATTTTAAAAAGTTATAAATGATAAACTGGAGGCTGAAAATATCATATTAGGATAATTTAATAACAAAGGCTTTATATATACTCTATATAGAATTTTGTAAGAAAAGATAAAAAAGAAAGTTAATAAAAACTGTACTATTCAAGTTAATAAGAGATATAAGGAGAAATAGAAAAAGGTAATATTTATTGATATGTATTACCCGATAAATTATTACCTTTTAAAACCCCAGACTGGAAGGTTAAAAAATTTAAAGAAATTTAGCAAATTATTAACCAAAAAAAATAAAAAGTTTAACTAACGTAATACTCCGTTAGTTATCTTATTTCCTAGATTTATTACCATATTACAAAGTATTCGACTTATAACGGAAAGAGCCGACGTTATTTTTAATTAATTAGGTAATGAGTTTACCCGGACGGAAAAGGTTTTATTTAAAAATGTATTATTTCGTAAAAAGGTTATTTTAGTTTAGAACTAGAAAGAATATAATAGAATTAAATCGAATATAGGACTAAATTATAAGATCTAAATAATTTCTTATAAAACGTAATAAATGAAAGGCATAATCATGCCGGCTAACTATAAAAATAAACTAATCAAAATACTATAAGGACGAATACCCAAAGAACTTTTCGAATAGTTTTATATTACGTATAAAAATACTTCATATTTTATAGAAAAGAAAGACGAAAAATTGCAATTAATTAATTTCCCAATAAAATAAATGTTATTATTTTGCGAAACGCCTTTATATTAAAAACCTCAGATAAGCTTTCTACTGACTTTATTATATACTTTTTCATTACTTTACAATTCTTTTCCGGTTACGATCAGATTATATTAACCCCGGTTAGTAAAGATTTAACCATTCTTGTAACACGTTTTAAGATCATTTAGGTACATTAATATTCTTATAAGATTTATTAATTTTGTAACTTATTTTTATCGTATAGTCGAAAAAATTTAAAAAGTTTAATTTCTGATATAACCTGGTTATCAGTTAACGACTTGGGAATTAAAAGCTCGAAAATATAATATAATAACGAAATTTTATTTTCAGGGATTCGGCGATTCGTTTATAAGTATATCGTTAATGTTAATAAAGTCTTATTTAATTATAAATTTACTAATAGTTCGATTAATATAAAAAAGTCTTAATAGTATCATTAATTATAATTGTAATCGGATTTTCTTTTACGGAATAAGTAATTGCCGATTAGATATAGCTAAGATAAGAAAGATCTTAAAGATTTAGCCGCATAAAAACGTTCCAGAAGTTAAAGCTTTTTTAAGTATTATAATTTATTATCGGATGTTTATTACGTATTTTATTATAAAGGTTAAACCCATAATACCCCTATTTCGAAGGAATTAGTTTTCCGGTTAAGGTTTTAATTAGGATAAAGTTTTGAAAAGCGTTAAAGACGCGATTACGGTAATTCTAACCTTAATTATTTTGAATTATAACTTTATAATAAAAGATTTTATAATAAAAATAAACGTAAATAAGGACGGCTTTAAAGGTAGTTTCGGATAAGTAATTGATGAAATTAAATACCTCGCCGACTTTAAAAATAGTATTTTAAAAAGAGTTAAATTAAATTATAACGTGAATATATTAAAATATTTAATTATTTTTCAAGTTTTAACCCGTTTCCGGAACCATATTTATAAAACCCGATTTATGTTAAAAGCCGACGCTAAGGTATTAATAATCTCGGTGAATAATTCGATAAGTTCCTTACGTAAAACGCATTTTATTTATTAGATTATATTGATAAAAGTGTTTAATTTCGAGGTTAAGCATATTTTTAGTAAAAGGAATATAACCACCGACGGATTATCGAAAAGGTTACCTGGAGTTTTAAATGCGCTAGACGATTAATGGGAGGAAAAAGTCGAGAACTTTATTAATATGTAATTAAATATTATTTAATTTAATTTCATTTTAATTAATATGGTGATGATATTTATTACGACGGGTTAGAAGTAAAGACCTTTTATTAGGAATTGGTTTAAGGAGTTATAAAAGTGTACGAAACTTTTAATAATATTAAATCTTTTAAATTAACTATTTAAAAGTTTAAAAAGAAAAAAGAAATTACTTTTAAGGCTAAAGCTTTAAATTATTTTATTTAAAACCGGATTTTTTAGCGTAAAATAAATAAGCGATACTGTACTCGTAAAATAGTTAATAACGAATAAAATTAAGATGCGATATTTAAATAATGTTATTAAGATTATGGCAATAAAGGATAAGATTTAACTTATCAGCGAATGTAAACTTTTTATTATTAACGCTGAATGTAGAGATAAATTTAAAAATGGGTATGGGCGTATTTAAAATGCTAAAAAGCCGTTGATTAATATTTCGATAAAGGTTACAGCTTTTTTTTAATTTATTAATAGGACTATTATTTAGGTCATCGATATACAATTCAGGCCGAATATTAAAAAATATAAGGTTTGTATTAAAATAAATATAAGTTATACGGTTATTTATAAGTTAGGGTTTTACGTTTAATTATATCAGTTATAGTTAAAAGGTTTTTAACGAATATATGTTTTATTAATAAAATGTTTACATTAAGATTAAAATAAAAGGAAGCTTTAAAAATATGAGCGAGATTATTAAAGTTTATAATATATTCGGAGTTTAAAGAAACGTTAAAGTTACTTACGTTACCTAGCGATAGGATTTTATCGAAAGAAATATATTGGATCGTTAAAGGTTTAATAAAAACTATAAATAGTATTAATAAAATAGGATTAAGTTCCTGATAAAAATGATCTTTTTCGATAACATAATCATTAAGAGCTATAATCTTAACCTTTACGAATGATTAGAGGGTTAAGAAATCATTTTACCAATCGAAATAATATTATTGATAAAGGATATTATAAATTAGAATTTTAACATTATCAAGAATGATTTGATTATATTAAGAATTTAAGTATTAAGAAGAAAAACTTCGAATATAGCCAAAGTTATTAAAGTAATTGATAATTAAAGACGTAAGGTTAATAAATTCGTAAATAAAAGAATGGAAATAAGATAGAAAACTAAGTTTTTCTAAGTGAATAATTTCATAATATAGTACAATATGTTAAGATATATTAATATCTCTAAAACTAGAGAATTTTAAGTATTGTTAGATTAAACCGCATTTAATTAATAAAACTAATAATCGGAATGTTAATTATTTATTTTAAGAGAATTAATAAAAAGAAGCTATAGAAAAGTTTTTATATTAATAAAGTAAAGTGGTTTATAAAGAATAAAAAGGAATATTAAGAGCAGATCAACTTATAAAAGAATAATTAAACGATACTTTATTAAATACTTTAAATATTACAAAAATGGAATAATCTGAAAATTAACAACTTAAAATTTTGAAACTTATAGAAATTAATATTAAGATGTGAATACCTAAAGGTCGATTAGAAGGTTAGGTAGTTATAGACGACAATAAAGCGTTAAAAGCGAATCGATTAAATAGACATAAAGAATTAACATGGTTAATTAAAAGAAACTAAAAATATAAAATTTTCTTTTCGTTTTTATACTTTTATTTACGACTATCTTATATTATGCTTATATTATTTTATAATTAATTAATATATTTAAGTTTAAAAAACCGGGTTTTTATTATGCATTAAAGGCTAAAAATGTAATCTTTAATTATTACACGACGGCGGGCTTTATCGAATATTTTAATAACCGAATAAACTTTTTAACGAAAACCTTTTATAATTTAATAAAACTGTAAACTTTCAGTTTTTAAATAATCGAACCGATTATTTTAAAATGTATATATATAACTTTTAATAAATCGGATATAGTTACCCTAAAACGATTTATAAAATATAAAGATTAACAAGTATTTAAAAAATAAAACTTATTATATTAATTAAGTTAACGTACCACACCAGCTCCACGCTCACACCAGCTCGCCGCTCGTTTTTTTACCATTTCAACCATATAGCTTTAATTATTCATTTTTTAATACTAACAATATGGAACAGCTTACAAAAGAAGCGAAAATGAACCTAGCCGTTTAGGCTAAAAATCGGAACCCGAAACTTAGTTATAAACGTCTTCATGCAATATATAACGTTTCCGAATCTACCTTAAGAAACCGATACAACGGTATAGCTTTCCGAACCGACATTATTCTTAATTTACGAAAATTAACGCCAATCGAAGAAAAAGCGATTGTCGACCGTATCCTTAACCTAAATGCGCAAACGTTTCCTATCCGGCTTTAGTATATTAAAAATATGGCGAATTTATTACTCGCCTAGCGCGTTATAAAACGCGTTAAAGTTAATTGGGCGTCGAAATTTGTTAAACGGCAAAAAAAGTTCCAAACGCGTTTAAATCGGAAAATCGATTATCAAAAAGTATTATGCAAAAATCCAAAGGTATTTCGTAAATAATTCGAACTCGTTCGGGTTACAATCGCAAAATACGGCATCGTAAAAAAGGATATTTATAATTTCGACGAAACGGATTTTTTAATAAAGCTTTTTATAATATCGGGCATAATAATTACAAATACTAAAAAACGTAAAAAACCTAAACAAGCGTAATAAGGTAATCGGGAATAAATTACAATTATATAAACTGTTAATTCGTAAGGTTAAGTTATACCGTTATTTATTATTTTAACGGAAAAAACTTACTTTAATTTTTAATATCGCAATAACTTATTATTAACCAATTAAAAAATCGGTATTAATCCTAATAATTAAATAATAAACGAATTAAATCTAAAATAAATTTAACATTTTAATAAGCATATACGAACGTATACAAAAAGAACCAAACGTTTCCTTATTTTCGACAACTACGAAAGCCATTATTCGATCGAATTCGAAAAATATTACGCGAATAACGGCATTATTACGCTTTATATATCCGCGCATTTTTCCTATCGGCTTCAACCTTTCGACGTTTCCTATTTCTCCGTTTTAAAACGCGCTTATTCGCTTTATATCGAAAATTTAATACGACGTTATTATACCCATATCGCGAAAGAAGATTTCCTCGCCGGTTTCTACGATGCATTTAAAGCTACCATAACGTCCAATAATATTAAATCCGGATTTACAAAAGCTGGATTTATTCCATTCGATCCCAATAACGTCCTTTCCGAATTAGAAGTTCTTCCGGTTATACCTACACCGACGGTTTCGCTACTTACCTCCGCCGGTTCTAATCTTTCCTTTTCCGCGAAAACCCTTAAAAATATCTATAAAGCAACTAAGCAAAGACGTTATTTGCAAAAAAGGATTAGAAATTATTAGGGTAGCTCGCCGACAAAAATGGTGGAATCGGTTAATCTTTTAACGAAAAATAACTTGTTATTTTTGCACGAAGTTGCTTTTTTTCGAAAAAAAACCGCCTAATTACGCGAAACGAACTATATTTTAAGCAAACGTCGGAAGACCAAAAACAAACGTCTTCAAAAAGGAGGGACATTTACTATACAAGAAAAACAAGTTTTTCTGGCCGAAAAGGAAGGGGGTGGTAAAAAAATGCAGCCAACAACGGTTAAAGGTGGTCGTCGTAAAAGGGTTAAGACGAAGGAACGGCGATATCGCGTTTACGGCAAGCCTGGACATAATACGCGCACTTGTTAGGAAGTTATAAAGACGTTTAGCGATAAAGAATCCGATTGATTTTAATTAATTTAATATGTTATGGTTAACTTATTTGAGTTTGTTGTCGTAAAGTGTTAAAAAACGAGCGGCGAGCTGGTGTAAGCAGGGAGCTGGTGTGGTACGTTATTTAAAATATTAATATTATTATTTATACACTTTATATAAAATTAAATTCAGTACTTATTATGGCTTAGAAGTTCTTTTTAACAGTCTGTTATTTATAGTATCGAACTTTAATAAAACTCTCGATAATACTAATTAATATAATTTCGAATATTTATATTTAATTAGTATAAATTCTTTAAAATAAGTACTAAATAAGGATAATGTTTATTTCGAAATACTTTATTAGTATAGGTTTAATATGGTTATAATAATTTTAAAATTTATTTATTACGTTCCTACTATTAAACTTAATTTTAAAAAGTTAAAATGGATTTAAATAAAAGGATAAGCCAGGTAGTCGATTAATAATCCAAGGCCCTGTTAAAATTACTAAAGTTAAAGTTGAGATTATAATGTGAAATTAAGCACTAGCTGGCATATAAAGAGTTAAAGATATTAACCGACGGCTAATTAATAGTTAATTAACCGTCCTTATAATTAAGTCCGGTTCCGAAGTTAGTAATTTAGTTAATGCCATAATACTTAATAATAAATAAGTGCGATATTTTTAATAATAAGTTATCTAACGTCTTACACATATGAGCGAATCACACATATAAGCGAATCACTTTTTTAACCATTTTAACTACCTATCCTTAATCGTCCATTTTTTAACACCAACATTATGGAACGCCTTATAAAAGAAGTAAGAATAAACTTAGCCTTTTAGGCTAAAAAACGAAACCTAAAACTTAATTATAAAAAGCTTGGTTTTATTTATAAAATTCCATATTTTATTTTAATATACCGTTTTAACGGTAAATGCGCCCGAACCGATATTATCGCTCCTTTGCAAAAAATTGATATCCACCGAAAAAAAATCGATTGTCGACCGAATCCTCGACCTAAATACGTAAGCGTTTTTTATCCGGCTTTAGCACGTTAAAAATATAGCTAATATATTACTTACATAACGCGTTACGGAATACGTCGGAATTAACTAGGCGTCGAACTTTATTAAACGGCAAAAAAACCTTTAAACGCGTTTAAATCGAAAGGTTAATTATTAAACGATATTATACGAAAATCTAAAAACATTTCGCAAATAATTCGAGCTTATTCGGGCTATAATCGTAAAATACGGTATCGTAAAAAAGGATATTTATAATTTTGACGAGACGGGTTTTTTAATAAGGCTTTTTATGGCATCGAGTATAATAATTATAAATATTAAAAAACGTAAAAAACTTAAACAAACATAATAAAAGAATCGGGAATAAGTTATAATTATACAAGTTATTAATTCGCAAAATTAAGCTTTGCCGTTATTTATTATTTTAATGGGGAAAACCTACCTTAATTTTTAATTCCGCGATAACTTATTACCAGCCGATTAAAAGGTCAGTATTAATTATAATGGCTGGATAATAAACGAATTAAGTTTAAAATAAATCCCATATTTCGACAAATATATTCGAACGCGTACAAAAGGAACTAAATATTTCCTTATCCTCGACGGCCACGAAAGCCATCATTCGATAAAATTCGAAGAATATTACGCGAATAATGGTATTATTACGCTTTACATACCTTCCCATTCTTCCTATCGATTCCAACCTTTTAACGTATCCTACTTTTTTATTTTAAAACGCGTTTATTCGTTATATATCGAAAATTTAATACGACATTATTATACTTACATCGCGAAAAAAATTTTCCTTCTTAACTTCCATAACGCGTTTGAAGCTGCCATAACGTCCGATAACATCAAATCCGGCTTTTAAAAAGCTGGATTTATTCCATTCGATCTTAATAACGTCCTATCCGATTTGGAAATTTTTCCAGTTAAATCTATACCGACCCTCTTTTTTTTTACTTTTGCTGGTTTTATTTCCCCGCTTCCGAAAACCCCTAGAAATATTCGTAAAGTAATAAAATAAGGACGTTACTTATAAAGGAAGATCAGAAATTACTAAGGTGACTTTCCGACAAAAATAATTAAGTCGGCTGATTTTGTAACAAAAAGTTATATATTACTTTTGCATAAAGCCGTTTTTTTTTCGAAAAAAAATCATTTAATTACGCGAAACGAACTACATCTTAAGCAAACGTCGGAGAACCAAAAACAAACGTTTCTAAAAAAAAGAACTTTTATTATACAAAAAGAACAAACTTTTTCGGCCGAAAAAAAAGGGGGTGGTAAAAGAATACAGCTAACGGCGGCTAAAGGCAGTCGTCGCAAAAGGGTTAAGACGAAGGAACGGAAGTATGGCGTTTGCGGCAAGCCCGGACATAATGCACGTACTTATAAAGAAGCTGTAAATACGTTTAGCAAAGAAAAATCCGATTAATTTGAATTAATTTAATATGTTATAGTTATGTTATTTGAATTTGTTATTACGGAAGGCTAAAAAAGTGATTCGCTTATATGTATGATTCGCTCATATGTGTAAGACGTTGTAATTAAAGATTTAAAACTTCAATAATTTTAAAATGTTATAATATTGCGGTACCTATATTAAAATGTACGAACCAGGTTATAAATAAGCGTTTAACGATATATAGAATTCTAAGGCTTACGAATATTGTTAAAGTAATATAAAAACTTAGTACTCCGATTAATAATTAAGGCTTTATCGATACATTTAATTAAACGTTTAGAAAATAATAATAAGTTCGAAGTTATTAGATTTATACGACGGATAGATAAGATTTTATTAAAATCACGGAGGTTCCGATTAATATAGAAAGAAGCGGGTTAAATATTACCAGATTGTTTGTTACTTAAACCGGGTATTATTTTAATAAATAATCTTTATATTAAATTAATTAATTTATTACGATTTCTATTTTTTGTCAAAGTATAGGAGTTTTGCGAAATATAATATATGTAGTACCGGGGAAAGTAGCGAACCTTAAGGTATATCGTATCGGATCCGGTTATAGCCCGTCGTTTTAGATTTAAGCCGTACCCGGATTTGCTTCTCCGATAGAAAGGATTCCAAAAAACGGAATATTGATAACGATTAACTTTATAGTTTTATTTTTTAATAATTATTTTTATAATAAAGCATTAAACGCTTTTTATACGTTTATCATAATTATGAAATTTTTCGTTTAATTGCGAATACTTATTCCGTATCGTATACGAAAAACGTTATTAAATTTTTCGTTAATTGCTAAAGTAAGGCTTTATCATATTATAGGCTAAGGATATTATTCGTTAGGACGATTTACGTTAACCGTTTTGCTATTACCTTTTTTTTAGCTTTTTGTCGAAGTAAGAAAAAAGAGATATAGGCCGTTAAGACCTCAGCGGCTTCTTATTTGTTTTTCTTACTTTAAGTATTATTAATATCTCGGCGTTCCGCCAGGCGACCGGGAAATATGCAAGTCGTAATACATTTTTAAAGATGTTTATAACGTATTATTTAACCGACTTCCAGCTAACTTTTAAAAGTTTTACCATAGTGCCGTTTATTTCGGGTAAGGTATTCGATATTTTTATAATATAAGTTTCGGTTTTTTTTAAGTATTACCTTATTATCCTAAAGTAGCTAGTCGTTCCGTTAATTCGTATTTTTCAAAAGGTTATAATTTAGGTCGTTGTTTATTAAAAATCGTTTTAAAATTTACGTACGTAAAGTTTTAACTTTATTAAACGTACTTTTTCTTACTTTATTTTTTCCTTATAGCGATAGGAACCTTCACGTGGATTTAAATTTATATTAATTAATAATTTTATATAATCTATCGTTTATAAACGCCGTTTTGGTAATGTTTTACTAAGAATCTTTTTTAATTCCGTGGATTATCGATAAAAGTTGCCGATATTCGTGTATATAATTTCGGTTCGGGTTACGTTGGTTCGTAAATTATTTATATGTTTTCGAACTTTTATAAAGACGGTAAACGTTTTAGTAAATTTGCATTTATTATGGCGCTCAGTGTCTACCGTTCATTACTTACTTACTTATTACTTTTATCGTTAATTAAAAAAACTGAAATAATAACTTTTACCCGGAAATCCAGCCTTTCCGGCGAGGTTACTGGGCCCGTCTCCGGTAGGAAAGTTGCAACCGTTATAATTAAATCCGCAGATATATTTAAGTTTAATTCCTATATTTAAAGCCTGTATTATTTCTATTCGTTTTATTTTTGCCCGGAATAATTACTAACAGCGTAAACTAATCTAATCCGGAATTAAGGTCGTCGCAAACGGAAATCTTTTAAAAAAGGATATTAAAGAAATAAGATTTAATACGTATTCCGTTTTATGTATAAGCTTACCGGGTATGCTTATATAAACTATCCCGTTAATAGTAAGCCATTATATGATATTCTTTTTAAATTGTTCAACCTTTATTTCGAAATACGGATACTATATATTTTAATTACCTTTTATTAAATAGTTATCGGGCGGTACTGGATTAGTACCCTAGTTAATTATTGCTTCCGTACGAATCTTTCGATATACGTTTAATATAAGGTACTTATTAACGTTTAATTATAACAAGTTTTAAAGTTAAATCGGTTGTTATTATTATATCGTTAGGTAACGTTTCTTAACGTAAGTTATAACTCGGGGCCTTTGTTTTATCCGTTTAATTATTTATAAATACGTAAAAGTTAAATTTCGATTTGTTTTATATTTTCGTATTTCCTTTTATTTAAAACCTTTAAATTTGGATTATATTTATACTAGAAGCTTAATATAACTTTCATAAAGTAATATATCCAATGTTAAAGTATTATAAATATTATACCAGGTTGCGTGTAGGTTACGTAATTCCGGTAATTCGCCTTTATCCGTACGGCGTTTCCGGCGCCTCTATTCCCGTTTATTTTTCGTTATTATACGCCGGGGGCCGGGGAGGGGGGGGGGGGGGGGGGGGTTTTTT